>JABEEM010000569.1:0-191395 GCA_013363185.1 Fusarium secorum
TTTCTGGCCCTTCCTCCGTACCGCTCAAAGGGATACACAAAGTGGGTGTCGTGCAAGCCACAGCCGCAAAGTAGTGCCAAGACAAATGATGAGAAACTCCAATTCCAACCTGCCGTTCTCTGGTTGGTCAAGTCGCTGTCACGGCTCCTAAAAATGGACAATCGGGGTAATCAATATCTTCAATCGCCGACTCTTACGGTGGCCGCGTGCCCCGAGATCACTTATTCACAAAATTGTGACGACGATGGCATCGTGGACTGCGGAGTTGGTTTTGATGTTGAGTATCTCGTTCAGATATATAAGAAGTGGTCGTATCTGTGAAAACGAAAAATGTCTTATCATCAGCATCCAAATCATCAACACTCAATCATAAGACGCAATATCTTGAACATACCCTTCTTCCTGCTATTAAATCAAAATGATGTCTTCTCCCAAGCTCATTACTGTTTTTGGTGCCACTGGCTCTCAGGGCGGCAGTGTGGTGCAGTCCTTGCTTCAGAACAAGTCTCAATCCTTCAGGATCCGAGGAATCACTCGCAATCCTGAGTCCGAAAAGGCCAATTCTCTCGCTGAGCATGGCGTTGAGGTTGTCAAAGCTGACGGTCTAGTCAAGGAAGAGGTGATTGAAGCTTTCAGGGGCAGCTGGGGAGTCTTTGCCAACACAAACTCTGATGATCCTGTAAGTCACCAAAATCAGTATTTTGATTCTCCTCTGATACAGTTGCAGTCAATGAACCAAGAAGGTGGACCTACCGAACTTGATATCGGTAAGAGCCTCGTGGATGCGGCCGCTGAGGCAGGGGTCCGTCACTTTGTGTACAGCGGTATGGCCTCTGCCTCTGAAATCACTGGAGGGGCGGTTCCCAACAAGGCTTTCGACAGTATGTTATCTTCTCTTCTCTTCCCCTTCAAATCTACATGCTGACTTAATGCAGTGAAGCATGCTGTTGGGGAGTATGCAAAGAGTAGGGGGTTTGAGACTGTCAACGTTGTCAGCCCAGGCTGGTACATGGAGAACCATCTCGTGGAAGATTTTGCCCCAGCTCTGGGCGGTTTCCCTTTTACCACTGATGAGGAGGGTTACCTCACCCTACGTGTTCCGCGATGGGGCGGCAATGAAGAGATTCCCTTCATCTCGATCGGAGATGACTATGGTGATCTTGTCCATGGCATCTTCCTCGATCCCAAGAAGTACAACGGGCGTCTTGTCCAAGGTATCAGCGCCAGCGAGACAACTGAGAAGCTTGTCTCCGAGTTTGAAAACGGTGAGCGCCATGTGGTTCCCGCTGCTGAGTTCTCCTAACTAATGGCTTGTCAGTGACAGGAAACAAGGCTCGGTTCGTGCCCATTGAGGACTGGAAGACCATGGAGACTTACGGCGATCAATCCTTTGAGACTGTTAAGCACATGTTCGGTTTCTGTCAGTACTCTGGCGGCTTGTACTATGGAGTACCTAACGACTTGAGGCCTGCTACTGAGCTGAAGGCGAAGGCGGTTGAGGCTAAGGGACAGTCGAGCGATGCTAAGTTGATGACTCTCGGGGGCTTCTGGGAGAAGTATTTCGCTTCTTGATCGTCGGCAACGATGCTTTTGGATGCAATGGAATGCGGTTTGGTTCGGGAGAGCTCAATCCTTGATCTGTAATAGTCCGTCATCAGTCTTTGACCATATGTAGTTTGTGCTGTTGCTTAAAGTTAATGCTCAACATTTGTCGATATCTTATGTCTAGTTGGCCTATCACACCAGTGCAGCCATAACGCATTCTTTGATGCATCCCTGCTTGGTATATAAAATTAAGGAAGCGAGCTGCAGCTTCCCGTCAGGACGATCTGTAAGGGTCGGTGCATCCGTGGGCACGTTATCATTGGAGGAGTGAGAGGAGAACAAAGATAGATCATGCATATGCCGGGCCAGGAATCTGGGAGGCAGATGTGGGAATGGATAGGAGAAGCAGCTCGGCCAAGCCACATCACTTGAGCATCATCCGGGCACATATGGCAGCCAGTGGGCAAGCCGGCACCTGCACCTCAATTATAGTAGATGGCCTCCCCTGAAACGAAGACTCACTCCCCTCTACACTTCGATCATTACAGTATTAACGACCCCTAAGCTTCTAAAAGCTTAGGCCATTTCAGTCTGTGGCTTCTCTAGGCTCTTCAGGCTTTTTTTCTGCTGCTGAAGAGACTCATGGCCTAGCCACACTTCTGTGCCTACCTTGGCTATAAATTGCATCCGCACCCACTTCTCGGTTTTCCTCCTTCCTTCCTCCAACAATTTTCCACGAGACCAAGAAATAACTCTTTGCCTGCCAAAGATTGTTTAACATTGGTCCCGTCTTCTTTCTTCTATTTCCCTTCTGTCACACCTTCTATCCGTCTAGTCTTCTGTCAAACCCACAGTTCTTCGGGTATTCACATCTCGCCTCTTCCTCTTCGTGGTTGCCCCGGCATCGCACGACAGCGGAGGGGGGGAGCGAGGCTGCATCTTTCCTTCTCTCACCTTCCCTTCTCTTCCCTTGGAGCTTCACGATAAACCCTCCCTCCTGTCTTGACTCAAATAGAGTCTTTGCCCTTCACCTTTTCCTCCACAACACTATCCGTCAACACTTGTTACTTCTTTCGCGCGCCCATCACAGTCTATCGTTGCATCAAGCGCTACGGGGAGATAAATATACACTCTTCGTCACCTTCTATCATATATTCCAACCCGTTCTGCTCGCGTTCATCAGAATGGGCAACGCTATTGACCTAGACGCCGTCAAGGCGGCCACAATGGTAAGACTTCCTCTTTCATTTCCTTGTTCCCTTCACATCACGGGGTTTGCTTTGCTTTTTCTGCTGGTGCACTGTGTTATCGTCTACTCAATACCATACGGCGTCGCTATAACTGACGAATTCTGGTAGGCCGACCTCTCTCGCTTTCGTCAGGAAGAACTTCCTCTGAGCCATCACGTGAAATCAGATCGCCCAACTTATGCCCCAAGCCGAAACAATGGAACTGGCCACTTTTCGGTCTCTACAAAGGTTGATCTCAAGAAAAAATGGGGTGCCAAGATCAACGATGTAGAGTCCCAAAGTATGGAAGGCCTTGAGCTCGAAGATTCACGACCGTGGGCAAAAGGCCAGAGAAGAGAGAAACTTCCGAACATCATAGTTCACATGTAAGTCTTTCTGCCTACAGCATTTAGATCTTCTAACACCTTCGATAGAGATGTTCCAGCTATCCCTGCTTCCGGTAGAGCGCCCTCTTCACGTCAGTCTCGGGGAACTCCCGTTCAGTTCAAACCCACGACACCCGGTTAGAAGCCCTGTGTGTTGAGAATTATAGAACGGTATAATGTTAATATGGCCACAGCGAGATGGGGCCCGGGACCTACGGAGACAGCTTCTCGAACCAATCGTAAAGAGCCTTCGCCTCCGGCTGTTCACAATGGCAACTCTACCGCTGCGAATGCTGCTTCTGTAAATGGCACCTCTTCTGCACCTTTGGTCACGGAAAAGCAGGACGAGGACGACCAGGAACTTATTGCATCGGAGCACTTCTTGTACAAAAGCCAGTGCCACCTTATTCCCTGGAATGCTGAGGCACTTAGTATCGTCACACATATTGCTGTCAAGATCATTGCAGAGAGCGACGGCATTCTAGAGATTCGAAACGACTCTAAGGGCCTTCGAATCCACAATGCTCTGGAACTCGAGCAGCCAATCCTCGACGGCCTCTTTTGTACCATCAAAGTGAAGACTAGGCCCTTCTCTGAGAAGCTTCGCTTTGCTACAGTTAGCGATGCGCAGGATTTCAAGATCAATCTGATCAAGCTTCAGAATGCTCTGCTAGATCAGCAGAAGAAAGACATCAACAAGTCTCAGATTGAGGAAAGCAAGGCGGAGGACGACGGCGACCTCTTGATGGCCGCCAGCCCCATTGCGAGCACGGCGCCCGATACTTCAATCCCCGTCTTCAACGGTTCATCTCAACAGGCGCCCACCGCGAATCAAGAGCCCCTTATCATGGTGGATGACAATTGGGGATCGCCCGCTAACAACAACATTCCTAGCCTGGGGCATGAGACCGTACAGCTGAGTCAGTTGTTAAACCAGGTTCTGGAGCAGGTCGCTGCCCTGGGGAACCACTCCGATGAGAGTATGAATGGGATCGAGTATGAAATCCTTGAACAGGCTCTCAGCCACGGTTCCCTGCATGAGCGTGGCGAGCAAGTACGAAAGGGTCTCCTAGACATCATTCGTTCCTTACTAAACATTGTTTGCAAGCCGGTCTCCCATGAGTTTGTTTCGGGCCTCGGAGATACCAAGGCAATCGAAACCCCTGTGAATGGCAATGCTACGGGTCTTGGTGGTGCAACCGCCGAACAGGAGAACCCGAAGCAGGTGGAGGATTCAACCAACCGCCCTGTGCTCGGAATGCCTAAGGGCTTGGGTGCTTCACGTTTTGCCAAAAAGCCGGCGACATACCAAGGCAAATTCACTGGCCCAATCAAGTACTGAGCTTGATGCCGCCATGTACGAGAACAGAAAGCTTGGGGAAAGCTGGTGACTTAATTTGGTGTAGAGGATCTCTCTTTTGGGCCTGGTAGTTGGGGCATTCGCTGAAATGAAGGTTCTTCAACGAGTGCTTTCAAGGGTAATTTTGGAGATCGGCCTATCAACGGGCAATGGAAGCGACTAAGGCATGTTTGTAGAAATTGAGATAGTCCCAGCGTACCCAGCGTAATGAAGCATACTGTCTGAATCCTTTCGGTTGCTAGTTGTGTGAATATGTTTAGAATTGTTCGTGTTTCTCGTGGCATCTGTCTCTATATGCTTCCAGCAACTGTCTGGAGTCACGGTCGAGTCCTTGGCCATCCTTCAAGGCCTCGCCAGCAAGTTGTTCAGCTTCCTTATAACGGTGAAAGAAGTAGTGTTCTTCAACGGCATGGATAACCTCTTGAATATCCATCTTGGTGGCGTCAAGGCCTAGTGGGAGCTTGACTTTCTGGTAAATCTTGTCCAAATCAGTGCTAGATATCCCTATTTTCGCCAAGGTTCACTTACATCGCCGTTTTCAACCTTTGCCTTGTACTCCTTCTGGACTACTCGCCAAGCTTCTTCTGACTGTCCTGTGCGGCGGGACTTTGTCGCCTCTGCTTCATCGGCTTCGTCTGAAGATACGTCTGCGAAGGCGAAGTTGGCGAGGGGATCTTCTTCATCCATTTTGTGGTTTAGTTTTGGCTGTGAATGACGATGTTGGGAGGAGAGTAAAGACTGAGTTTTTGGGTCGATGATAGGACAGGACCCACTTGGATATGATGTGTAATGGTTGGATGGAAAAGGCCTTGACTAGGTACTTGACTGTTGTTGGTTGAATCTCTATAGTTAGGTTCAGGTTTGAGTTCCTTGTTAGTATGAAGATCACTACGGAGTACTAGGCCTCAAGTTGTGCGTCTGGGTATGATTCTTCGTCTTGTAAATAAGATGGATATAGACCTCGTCCCCGGGGAGCAAGAAAAGACGATGTTAAGATAAACTTATTGAAAAGGCCACTAAATCTAGGCTAACTTGCCTAAATCCTTTGATCATTTATAATTCAATGCCCCAAGTTTATTACCTCCCCTCAGTTCACATACATGGCGCCCCTAGGTCCGAGCAATGGTGAATTGGTAAGTATGAGATAAGTTGCACTTGATAGTGAAGTACTGCTGCTATCAATCCTTGAATTTACAGGGGTGGATGGAAAGCTGTGATGTAACGACGTGGGGCAACGTCTCGACGCGGGGCATATTATATTCCAACAACATTCAAGCTCTTGATCACTTCTTCAACTCATTTCATTCTCATTTTACAACATAATTCGCAAATATGGAGACCCAGGTTGAAAGACTTGTTGAGAAGGTGTGGAAGAAGTATGAGGAAACGCCAAAGGATAAGAGATTATGTGAGGACCCGCCAGCACTCTCCTTCTTTTAATAGAGCTCTCATGAGCTGAGACGGACGTCACCTTCTCTATATCGATATACTTGTCACCCGAAAAAATGGGTTATCTAGCTAACATTCTTAGTGATCGGCGTTGCTGGTATCCCCGGTTCAGGTCAGTAAACCCAGTCAACCTCAAGCCTCGATACTCACAACTATTCAGGCAAAACAACCTTCTCACAAATCATCACCGATCGAATCAATGCCCGCGCCTCCTCTTCAGATCCCTCCTGTCCTCATCCAGCAACATTCGTTCCCATGGATGGCTTCCATCTTACCCGCGCCGCCCTCTCGGCCATGCCAGACCCTGTTACAGCCCACTTCCGCCGTGGCGCAGCCTTTACCTTCGATGCGCCCAAGTTCCTCGCCCTTGTCCAAGCACTATCCAAGAGACCAATTCCATCAGAGCCAATTCTTGCGCCATCCTTTGATCATGCGCTAAAGGATCCCCGAGACGACGATATCGTTGTCAAGCCGGAACATCGTGTCGTTGTACTTGAGGGGAACTATCTTGCGCTAGATCAAGATGTCTGGCGAGATGCGGCGAAGCTTCTGGATGAGGTGTGGTTCGTTGAGGTGGATTTTGAGGTTGCGAGGAGGCGCCTTAGGGAGAGGCATGTAAGAGCAGGGATTGTGAAGGATCTTGAAGAGGGAGATAGAAGGGCCATGGAGAATGATCTAGTTAATGGTAAAGAGATCATTGATTTTAGGCTCAAAGTAGACGAGGTGATCCAAAGTCGAGAAGATGGAAGCTGGGTCCACGAATAGAAGACCTGAATAGAGAAATAATAAATACTTTGTGCATTCTATCGACGACCAATGTCAAATATCTCTTCTAAGTCTCTCTAGCCATATCATCGTAGTCTTTCCAAAACGCAAGCCATGCCAATATAACCAAAACCTACTCCAACGCTGTAATAAGAACCAGCAATGCTCAAATCCGCTCAAATCTAGTATCCCACTCAGTTGGCAGTCGCATCATGTTTCGTTCGATGTCCTAGATCGTTCCGCGCTCAGCTTGCGAATCTCTTGCGCCATGCTATGCCCCTTGCCCTTGCGCGCTGAAGTGATCGAGCCACGACTCACGTCCCGTCCAGCGGTAGTGGTCTGGTCTAGACCCAGCACTTCAA
The DNA here is from genome assembly GCA_013363185.1 of Fusarium secorum. Classification (NCBI taxonomy): domain Eukaryota; kingdom Fungi; phylum Ascomycota; class Sordariomycetes; order Hypocreales; family Nectriaceae; genus Fusarium; species Fusarium secorum. Next base: position 7,097 of record JABEEM010000569.1, read on the forward strand.
TGAGCTCAGGAATCTCAGCGTGATCGCGCGTCGTCTTCATGCGATGACACCATGTGACTCTCTTTTCCTCGTTTCCATCGTGGTCTGGGCCTCGTTCTTCTGCTTCTTCGAATGCGCTAATGGGCTTCGCCTTTTCGTCTCGTGGTGTTGAGACGGGTGTGAGGATGTCTCGTGGCTCGAAGAGGAACTCGCCGCCCACTTGACGCTGGTCGCCCATCTTGAGAACGTTTCCGGTTGGAATTTGTTTTACGCCTTGAACTATGCTGCCTACAATGCTGTGCATCATGCTTCGTCGCATGTAGGCTGGCTTGGTGCCTAGTTGCAGCGTCTTTGACATGCCAAGGGCGTCAAAAAGGGACCTCGTCGGATCGGTATACACGGGAAAGCGACATCCTGTCTCATTGACATACATATCAATGAGCGCGGGATCACCACACCCAATAACCGCAATGAATGTGCTCACTGGTAGGCGCAAGAGAGCTTCGGGAGTGATAGCCTCGGACAAAGAGCGCAGAAACTCTTGGCAGTTCTAGAAAGACAATGTCAGTAACTTGAAACGACCACGAGACGAAGGGGTCACGACATACGCCACAGAAGAAATGTCTAACAAAGATGATGAGCACGCGTCGTGCAACGTTGCTACCAGTGTAAAGGGTCTTAAAGGGGTGTGATTTTCCATGTCTGTCGAGAACGATGTAGTTTTCGATCTTCTTGAGGGTTTCAGCAGAGGGTAGGTCGTTGTTGGTCGCAAGTTCGCCTTCAAAGTCTTCGGGCTGCGTCTTGTCGACCTTGATCGGTGTAGGAGGAGATTTGCTTCTTGTAGAACCAGCCTTTTTAGGTACAGAGCAAGTATCGCATTTTGGAGCTTCAGAGGTCTTTTCGTCAGAGTCTTGCGCTGGTCGTGGAGGAAGAGTCGGGGCTCGTTCGACGGAAGGACTCTCAGGAGGAATGCCACCCACGGGCTTGCGCTCAATGGGAGATTTCGTAGTGGTTGAGGCGTTGGCCTCTGTATGATTGTCCGTCATGTCGGTCCAGGAGATCTTAAAAAACTAAAAGATATCGCGAGTCGTGAAGAGACCAAGGTTGCAGTAGAAGTTGAGCTTAATTAAGTGAGGGAACCCAATCGCAGAGGGGCATACAAACGGCCCGTAAGTGGCGCCGCTAACAGAACGGTCTCCAGCTTATAAGGGACCGGCCGCAGTGGAGAAGGAGTTTCGTTGCGTCGTAAGCGTAAACGGAATGACAGTGGCTTAGGTTCGTGAAGCGGGAGGTTTTATGAAGTTATCACGAGATTCCTGGTTCTGGGAAAAGGGGGGAGACGTGGCGTTTTAGGTCGGGGTCGGGTTTCTTGTCCATGAAGCGGCAAACTGACTTATGACCTGGTGGCTACCCTTGTTTGGCTGACGATGCCCTGGATTTCAGCGGCAGGGTAAGTTTTAGCTTGGTTTTTTTGGGCTGCTTGTGAGGTCATGTACATTGGACTGCAACGGGATTGGATACCCTAGAGATGTCGTGAAACCACCATTTTGTAATGGCTGAAGGCATGAAAAATATCTCCATTCTGAGTAATTGTATTGAGAAAGAACTTGTTAGTGACTCTCAAGGTAACTTAATACAAACTGGGTACTGCAGGGTCGCGGCGTGAAAAGGGATCAGCGTCTTGTCACAGGAACAGAAGTGCTTCTGAATTCACTGAAATACACTTGACGGCCATGGCAAACGTCACAGCATAGGGCAGGCAGTACAGTACTGCATCTACAACGCAATACAGTGCTGTGAAACCAAGCCATGCAGTGACATAGATCATCCATCAAACATCATTTATATCCAATAGGTCGTCACAAGATTTACTACAAGTTTGATGTTTGGTGAAGGCATGGGTTGTAAATAATTGCCGATTACGACAGCTTGAGCGCTATTTATAAACATCAACAGCAGCAATTCTGATCCAATCCATATTCGAGGCCTCAGTCGTTCTCTGACAATTAACCGCCTCGCGTATCATTTGACATTGATGTCCAATCCACTTTCGTCATGTCAAAAATCTGTCAGCGGGGACTAGACCAGACAGAAATACTTGTCTCCGTCAAGACCAAAGACTGTCCAAGTATTTCTGTCGATAGAAGTCAAAATCTTGGTGGGGTGTGACATCTTCCCAATCATCCAACCCTCCCACCAAATTCTCTCTTTTTTTTGCAGCTCTCACTCATGCGCAGTTAGCCAAGATGGCAGCTCAAGTCCCCACTGAAGCTCTCAAGGAGCTCAACGGTAAGTTCCTACGTATACGGTCTACTCAGTGGTGAACTATCATGTGAAAACGTCTGGACCAAAAAATACTGACAACGGCTGCCCCGCAGTGGCCGATGGCTCTCAGAAGCCTGGCGTGAACACACAATCAAAGAACGACGCTGCCGGAGACGACCACGGCGAAGATGACTCCGAAGACGAAGCCAACGGCACTGCTCCAGCCGAGGGAGCTGCCAAAAAGAAGAAGAAGAGAAAGCCCAAGAAGAAGAAGAAGAATCCCACCAGCCAGAGCGACCCTCCTCGAGTCCAGGTCAGCCAGTTGTTCCCTAACAAGTCCTATCCCCACGGAGAGGAGGTTGAATACAAGGACGAGAACAACTACCGAACTACCGATGAGGAGAAGCGCCATCTCGATAACCTGAACAGCGACTTCTTGGCCGACTACCGTGAGGCAGCCGAGATTCATCGCCAGGTTCGACAGTGGACTCAGAAGAATGTCAAGCCTGGACAGACCTTGACCCAGATCGCTGAGGGCATTGAGGATGGTGTCCGTGCTCTTACTGGACACGCTGGACTGGAGGAGGGTGACAGCATCAAGGCTGGTATGGGTTTCCCTTGTGGTCTTAGTCTCAACCACTGCGCCGCGCATTACACTCCCAATGCCGGTAACAAGATGGTTCTCCAACAGGAGGATGTCATGAAGGTCGATTTCGGTGTCCACGTCAACGGCCGTATTGTCGACTCTGCCTTTACCATGTCTTTCGACAACAAATACGACAACCTTCTCAAGGCCGTCCAGGAGGCCACTAACGCCGGTATTCGCGAGGCCGGTATCGATGCCCGCGTTGGTGAAATTGGCGGTGTCATCCAGGAGACCATGGAGAGCTTCGAGGTTGAGATCGATGGAACCACCTACCCCGTCAAGAGTATCCGCAACCTCACAGGCCACAACATTCTGCCCTACAGCATCCACGGAACCAAGGCCGTGCCCATCGTCAAGAGTAACGATCAGACCAAGATGGAGGAAGGCGATGTCTTTGCTATCGAGACCTTTGGAAGTACTGGTAACGGATACGTCCGCGACGATATGGAAACGTCGCACTATGCTAAGCGAGGAGACTCGCAGCACGTTGATCTCCGCTTGAGCTCTGCCAAGTCGCTGCTCAACGTGATCAACAAGAACTTTGGCACTCTGCCATTCTGCCGTCGATATCTGGACCGTCTTGGCCAGGACAAGTATCTACTTGGAGTATGTATTGATGCCGATAAGAAAAAGAACTATTGCTAACAGTTTGCAGCTCAACAATCTGGTCAACGCTGGTATCGTCGAAGCGTACCCGCCCTTGTGTGACAAGAAGGGCTCGTACACTGCTCAGTTTGAGCATGTAAGTGATTCATTGATGTGCAGCTTATGATAGTGACTAACAGATCTTAGACGATTCTGATTCGACCCACCGTGAAGGAGGTCATCAGCCGTGGAGATGACTACTAGACGGATCTTCTACTATGTCATGAAGCGGATTGTGAGATGGACTCTGAAATATGACTCTCCTCTTTCGACGCGAACAAGTTTGACTATGTAAATAAACACAAAATATGATTTACGTTAGGAATATATGGCGTAGCCAACTCTGTATGGATTTGTAGATTGGTTTATGGCATAAATGATGAAGCATTACAGCGGCCAATAGCCTGGATAACCAGCAACATCATTATGTATGCAAAGAACCTGGCAGGTTATGCATTGCTACGTTGGTATAAATTGCGTAGGTATGACCCCCAATGCAATCACTGCCCATTTTGACGGCTGCAAGATGATCGATCGATCTATGTAGTATCTAATCTTGGAATACGTACATACAACAGAAAATGACTGATGCTATCTTGAGTTTCTGTATCGATTCTTGTACATTCCACAGACCAAGACCCTTGAAATTTGATCTTCTCACCCGTGTTAATCCCTTCCCCATATCGAGCGTCACAGTGACAAGTTGACCAATGCTTGACGTTTGATCACCAACGCTTAGCTTCATCGTTCTCCGGTTTTTCCCCATCATTGACGCACTCGCCACTCTGTGGCACAGTCGCTCTTCCAGCAATGCACGAGACCAGAAATCGAGCTCCGACCTCCTCCTGCAGACCGAGCCAATCACCGCCTCCCAATATCCCGAGGCTTTATCGCGATCGAGAAGCTTTGCCCTGTAGAGTTAGTGCTGCGTCATATCGGGTTTAGTGGCTGAATGCGGATGTGCTCGGGCCCAGAGCCGATGGCCTGCGATAGCGAGTACCGGTACCCTCCTTCACATGGGATAATTTTTTCTGAGAGGCCTGTGGAAGGAGGAGTCAGGGCGGTGTCCCCAATTAAAAAGGCCGCATCGCCATCCATTGCCATCCATTCCCGTCCAGCGCTCATCTTTACCCTCACTTCCGTCACTCTCCATCCATCGCCACTGGAGCATCTTGTATATCTTCGTTTTCTGCGACTGATATAATAAGAAAGGCGTCCACTTTCTTTTACATCTTTGATTTTCTGACTCTTGACCACAAAAACGAGTCTCCTCTTTCTCTGATAAGCTTCTAGCTTCTACACGAAAAAGGAAAAAAAAAAAAAAAAACTTTCTGACTCCCACGCGAGCAACTTCTCTCTTCCACAACAACCTCCGACAAACCTCAACGAGCCTTCATCAATCCATCAAAATGAAGGTCTTCAGCAACAAGGTCACATACAACTACTCCTGGGACGAGGTGTCCACAGCAAACTGGACAAAGTACGGCCCCTGGAACAACAAGTCTGAGCATGTCATTGCCGTCGACACCCTCTCCCGCGATGTCGACCCCGCGACCGGTATCCTTCGCACCGAGCGTCTGATTACCTGCAAGCAAACCGTGCCCGATTGGATCAAGGCCATCATCGGTGGTACTGGCGACGAGAGCTTCATGTATGAGGCTAGCTACGTCGACCCCATCAACAAGACCGTCACAATGGTTAGCCAGAACTTGACATGGAGCAACCTCGTCAACGTTCAGGAGGAGGTCGTCTACAAGCCCCTCGGCGACCACCAAACACAGTTCATCCAGAACGCCAACATCACTGCTCTCTGCGGTGGCTGGCAGCGAATCAAGAACAGCATCGAGGACACCATGGTGTCCCGCTTCCGCGAGAACGCTGTCAAGGGCCGTGAGGGCTTTGAGCGCGTTCTGATGATGAGCCGAAAGGCTTTCGCCGAGGAGAAGGCGCGCCAGATTCTATGAGTTTACCATCACGTATGAATCACGCCTTATCTCCGACCCGCAACGCCTTATCTCCAAGGGTTGCACACGACACCAATCTCCACTACTCACCGCTACACTATTTAACGACGACACGGCATAAAAGACGGGCGCGCGATATTTAAAACAGAGGAGTAGATGACACTTGCAGCATTTTACTGGCGTTCAGAAGGTTGTTCAAAAGTTATACACAAAAAGAGGATTTAGCTTATTTCGGCATGATACATTAATGCCTTGCGTTTTGGAGTTGTTCGGACTATACCCCCGGTCTATTAGACAGTCGAGAGCACATGGACCCCGAGGAATTGCCTCGGGTTCATTGCCTAGAACGGGCTTCTTGATAGAGTCATTGATTAGAATACTTGACCATGAAACCTATTACTATAACTCCTTTTCCAATTCAAGTGATGTATGATTACATAGCCACTATTCTTAACCTTGGTTCTAGAATCTAGCATAGCCGCTTCGGCTGAACATGGTTATGCACCCACCCACACTTGATCGCTTCTCAACGGCCTTTGCCCGGCATTCGCCATTTCTAGTGCCGAATGGCTCACACCTTTGTCTCTCCGTTCCCATCCGGCCTAGCCGGCCGAGCGTCGGTGGTTCGTGACCCTTCTTTCCCCGCAGCAGTCGGTTTGAGACTTTGAGGCGGTGGGTGACTAGGGAAGTTTAAAGATGGGATTGTCGGAAGTCGATGCTTTGTTCTATGATTAGATCGGGCGTGGATGAAACTCTATATATTTTTGAATTGGATGTGGCTTGCAGAATAAAGACGGAATTTGGTGTTGGTACGAGTACCGGGAAAGCAAATCATGAGAAGTTCCTGAGTGTCATGAAGTTCAGGTCATACAAATTCTGAAGCTTGGGACTTCTTGGTAGAGGCTAATGAGATATCACGATATTCATGTTCAATGATCACCAAATTGATTAAATCTCGAATCCCAAGTCAATACCTGAATTAGTGGCAGCAGCTTTGGTGCTTGACACACCCATATATCACACCTCTGTCACCATCAAAGCTCTGAGTTATGTTAATTTCTAATGATATAAACGTATTCCTTGAAAGACAATGTCCCGCTCCAGTGGCTGTCTCTGTCATGATATCAGAGGCGTCAAAGGAATACGCCTGATGAGGATGATGTACTTTACACAATGTAGGTAGCCAGCCCTTGGGGAGGACAAAAATTCGGACCAGTTCAAAGTGCCGAAAATGCATAAGTAGTCAAAGTTCTATCAAATCTCTAATAATTTGCCTAGGTTCATGCTAATCTTACCCAAGTCTTTGTATCTTATACACGGCATATTTGGTCAATCACACCTTGCCGAGAGAACACTACTTTTGATCACGCAATGCTATTCGTTGGTCCTGACAAATATGCCGAAGCCCATTAACTTGGGAATTTACTATGAAACCCATGAGAGGTTCGCTAGTCAGTATTGCCATCTATATGATATAGCAACTGTACAATTTGTACTGATCTGCCCCAATGCCAGACCTATACTCTGTTCTTTGCCATCTGCTATCAAATCCCTGCGGAAGTACTTTGTTGAACTTCAATATCAATCACTTGTCAAGAAACGGACCACTCTTCGGTGATGTGCAATACAAACGAGACACCAATCGAAAGAAGCCATAAAAGAGTGAGCTTCCTTAGTTGTAGTGGCCAAACATAGGAAGATCATAATCTTCAGAATCCTCAGACTCATCATCACTGTCATATTCGCTCTCACCATCGCTCCCCATCCCGACCTGTCCTCCACGAGTATCTCCAAGAATGGCCTCAAGCTGCTGTCGCAGTTCTGCATTCTGCTTGCGGATCTCGTTTCTACGGCGTCGGAGCATGTCTTCACAGTACACAGCAAGAATATTGTCTGAAGATCCAGGTTGTCGAGGTTCCCAGTTGGCAGCAGCTCGTGCTGCAATATGCAACAGCTGACGGGCCTGATGGCTGTGAATCTCTTCTGTATCCCCGTGATAAATCTCGTACTCCTTCTCATCTGAGATTCTATCAAGAGTCTCATGGAAGGTTTCGACAGTCTCGATGCAGAGTTCCAGGGCAGACTCCTTTGTCATGCCTAGGCACGTAGAGCTGGAGAATTTGAGCTTAGAGCTTTCAGTCACTTCTTGCCAAACAGCGGACAGGACCTCACGTTCCTTGGCGGCTCGCTCGCCTCGGTCGCGGTGATCTTGACTAAGGACGTCGGTGACATAGGCGCCGCTCTTGAACTGGTTGTGGTTCGCAATCTTGAAGTCCTCGGCATACTAAGCGGCGAGAGCATTGCTGAGCTGATTGCGAAGAAGACGGACATGCATACGGTACAGAACAGTGTCGCGGAGAGTACCAGACCAAGTACCCTGGGCGAAGACAAGAGGAATGTCGCCAGGGATCTCAGGGCGAGAGTTGTAGACCAGGTTGAGGTCCCACATACGGCGGATGACGCGGAGAGAGGTCTCGCCATACTTGATGACGATGGTCTTGGAAAGGCCGTACATCTCATTGTTGTCTTGCTTCTGATACTGCGCGATTTCTTCACAGAGAGGAGCGATGACGTCCTTGAGGGATCGGTTGTCGAGCTCTTCAGCGTAGCGGAGCTGGTTGTAGAGATGAGTATTTCGGATGATGGCGTGAGGGACGGTTAGAGCGAATGGGCCTGGAGATGACTCGGACCTGCGCGAGGAGGCCTCAACGTTGAGAGCCTCTGACCAGGGGACGGTGACAAGCTTGGAGGGGAGCTCTGGGGGAGACATGGCTGATGTTTGTTGACTATTGATGTGGTGGTTCGGTGAGAAATTGTTGTTAGCGAATGATAGGATCTGGCTGAGATATGTGTCTGGATGGAATTGATGATGGGTGGTGGAGGGAGAGTTGAGTAAGTATATGTGCGAGAGGATAAGAAAACGGTGCAGAAAAGTGAAGACCAAGCACTGCAGACGGACAACAGGGGTATTGTCAACTTCAGACAGTATCGTCGTGGTTACGGCGCATGGCTCTCTATTGTTGATTGTTGGTCAGATGACGTTTGACGAGAGTGAACGGAGTGTGGAAACAGTAGGAGACGAAAATGACCAACAATAGAAGGAATACGCATAAAAGGGTATCATTGACATTATCTAAATAACTAACTTGATCCTCCCGTGAATATCGCCTTGTTTGCTTATATGCTCTAGAGGCCAGGCAGATTTTTGGATCCTGTCTTTGACCATCAAGGTCAGCAGAATTGACAGGTTCCTTTGTTTCAACTAAACCTCGGGCATGAATCCTTCCTGAGTCCATTCCCGTCGATCCACAGAGTATGGTAGAGTCGTAGGTGGGTGCTGTGTATCATCCCGCCTTGAGATATGGCCCATTCCTCCAGGTTCCGGTTTGTATTAACCTCGCTGCCTCCCAAAGTATAACGTATATGCTCCTGTCTGCTGATTTGCACACCGACCCCGTGACCTGTCGCGATACTCTCATGACGCTGGAGGATGGGGATTATTTCCCACCGTCTTGTACATATCCCTCAACTCAAACTCATCGTAACCTCCTTCAGGGATCTCCCCGATAACCTGAGCCGGCTGTCCCGCAACGATAGAAAAGCTCGGAATGACCATACTCGGCGGCACAACCGTCCCATCCAACACCTTGACGTAGTCCTTTAAAATAGCAAATTCTCCAATCGTACACCCCTTTCCGATCTGTACGTGATTTCCCACAGCTGCAGCTTGCACTACTGTCCCTTGGCCAACAAAGACGTGGTCTCCTATGCGCAGTGGCATGTATGTAAAAGCGCCCTTGTATATGCGGCCCGGTGGACGCAGCAGGACACCCCGAGCTAGGAAGCAGTATCGGCCGATGGCGACGGCTGTGTTGTTCGCTGGCGAGCTGCCAGAGGATGACGATGTGGCTGTTCGAGCGAGATCACCGCGGATCATGACTTCAGGTTGGATGACGGTCTTGCCGCCGAGCATGATATTTTGAGTACCGACGAGGACGGCTTTACGTGCGACTTTGTTACCTGTGTCCTATAGCAATGTTAGCATTGAATGATACACAGGGCTTGAGGAGCTTACGGTCTCGATGTACTCGCCTTTGGGGGCTCGGCGAGACATGATGGGCGGTGCTTGAAGCCGGTGGAGGGCGGAGCGGAGGCGGAGACGGAGATGGAGGAGAGATCGGGCGGTGTTTGGAGTTAAGATGTTCTAGCGACCGGTCGCTAGGCCTATGTCATGGACAAGTGGGGCCGCATTTACAGTACGCAAAGCGACGGGGGCCTCAATTAGATGCAGTAAAGCCAAGGCACGTCACGGCACGACAAGGCGTAACGGGTAAATAGATGCTGTAATTATCGAATCATATGATATGCTGTGTAACAGAATCTAATTTGCTGTTGAGTGAAGAAGTAAAGAGACAACGAGACGAGAGAACTACTGTTGGTAATGAGCTGGCAACAATATTACCAACATGATGCTATTTCAGAACAAAGAAAGCCTTGCTGAGCCTTGAAAGACGTTAGAGCCAACATTGAATACCTCGGTCTTTCAAGCGCCGTCATGACCAACAACTGGTAGACCCAACAAGCGATGCATTTGCCAACCGCAGTCAGTAGATTACCAACCAACACCTGGACTGAGCATCATCTCCATATTCTACTACCTGCATACAACAAACATCCAGAGTGTGTCACAAGATTGCTATAATTCCCACACTTGGTCCGATCAAGTCTTGTTTTACACCAACCTCTCAACTCAACTCAACCCAACTTCTCGAATTGGATATAGCCAATGATACTCTGACCATAAGCTAACCGTAAGCTAAGGAATTGAGAAAATCCCTTGAGCTAAGCGCAAACAGTTTTAGTTTGTATAAAGTACGCTAAAAGAAAACGGGACTCCAACCTCCTGCTAAAAAAGTGCAGCTCTAAGCCAAGAGAAGGGTGCGGCCGAATGAACCACTTATAGCTCTCGGAGCGGTTGTGAGCGGTTAATTTCCCCAATTCTTCTCTATTCTCGTCTCTGCTTCTGTATTCTTAATCAATTATTGCATTCTTTGAAATATTGGATTTTAATTTTAATTTTTTAATATGAATTCATGTGAGGACAACGCAGTGGAAATGAGATATAAAGTGACTCGGTCGTTTCGTGCAGTAGCGTACACTAGAACATAGCTGAAACTGCCAGGGCCCGATGTTTGAGATAAATGAGACGGCTTTTTACTCTCTCTATCTCTCACTCATTTTTTTACTTTTTGTCTACGTTTCTCATCTTCAGGTGAGACTCTTGGAAACTATGAGATTCCTCCGTGTCTCCAAAATTACTCGTTGTCCACATCCGTACATGCTCTGATAACATACCATTCTAGATGCAGGTGGTTGACCCCGGGGACCTGAACCCGGACCTTGCTTATAATATTGGATAGCTATGTTTGTTCTCTTACGATTCTTGCATCCTTGCCCTTTCCCGCTTATAACATCGTGTCCTTGCCTTAGTACATAGTAGTATACACATACGTACTACGTAGACGATGGGCTTGCCGTCTTGGCCCGCGGGGCGCAGGGCGGAAGATGCTCTGTCCGATCTGAGCCAAGGATTACAAAAGTTGATACCTGAGAGGTTACAAGTTCAGACGACGGTGGGCGATTCTGCGTTTCATCGACGGTGACTGGTTGATCCTCTGGTCGTTATGGTAGTAATATAGGATGAAGACAAAACGAACCAAACCAAACCAAACCAAACCGTAAACATCAAACACTCTGTTAATTAACCACTTTAGCCATTTCCTGTTCATTCCTCCTCTGACATCTCAGACTCTCAACTGAGACGAGACTCTTTGCTGACGGCAACACCAAGCCGAATACAACTATGATCCCTGCTTACACCTCCAGAAAAGGACGCTTCCGCCCGCGCTAGGGTCGCCTCTCAACGCGGCCGCCCTTCCATTTAGATCATTTCCCTCCTCTTCCTCCTCCTCCCCCAAGCGAACAGCGTTGCATTGCACTAGATAGATTTTTTGATCCCTACGGATACACCCTCCTCCACTTACAAGGATTGCAAGGGTCTCACTCTCGCTCTCTAGGCTCTCTCTCGCCTCCGCCCGCGTTTCGAGGCCTAGTCCATGGATGTTTGCCTGCATCGCTTTCGTCTGAGTTTTTGGCGAGGAGACGCAAGAAACAGAAACGAAGGAGAAACTATCTTGTTCTGTTCCGTTTGTTGGGTTTCGTGTCTAACTATCTCAAAAAATCTGCCTAGATAGGGCGCAGTAGAGTTTGACTTGTTTTGTTTTGTATATAAAGTCTATCACGACCTCGTCTCTTGAACCACAATCAACAACTCCAACTCTTTTCTATCACAGTCTAGTCCCCCTTCTATTCTTGTTCCCTATCATAGGTCTTGTCTGGTTCTGGTAACCACTGCATTTCTTATCCCCGCTTCTTTTCTTCTGCACTCACCACACCAACTCTCAATATAAGCGCCCAGGTGGAAACGCCCCATCCACTTAGACCCCTTGCTCGTTGCGTTTATTATTAGCATTGCCGCCCTTGTACTCCTTGTTGCCGCCGATTGTATACAAGACTGCGCTCTGCTCTTCCTCTATCACCCTTTCTATTCTGCTATCACTGCTTCTTTAGTCGTCGTTGGTGCTTTAATTCCCACTACTCACGATCGACACCATCTTTTACCTCCTTAAAAACACATTGTCATAGTCCGGTGTCTCAGAAAGTTGCTTTCGGTCTCCTACATCATCATTAACCATGCTTGCCAACTCCCTTCTCGTCCTTGCCTCTGCCACTTTGGCTCTGGCTTCTCCTCTTGCTACCTTTGGACCTGGTTCTAGCTGCAAGCCTGGAAAGCCTACTCCTGTCCTCCCAGTCAATGGTGGTGGTAAGTCTTAACTCAAACCGACTTATACATCCTTAGTTTCACTAACATTACTTAAAGCTTCTGAACTCCCTGCTCCTCCTCAAGGTGTCGCTCTCAAGCACATCGCTTTTGGCTTCGGTATTCAGAACTACACCTGCGCTGATGCCGCTGCCACTCCCGCTGCCATCGGTGCTCTGGCTGTCCTCTACGATATCACTCATCTCTACCCGGGCCAAAGTTCTTCATCTCTAACTCCCGACAAATGGGCCTCTTTCACTGGTGACGTTCTCAGCACCGGAAAGGTCCCTCTCAACCTCAACACCAACGGCGTCGGAGCTTCTACCACCAACCCTTTCCCCAAGAAGCAGGGTCTCAAGGTCCAAGGCCTCCAGAAGAAGCTCCCCTACCTCGGACATCACTTCTTCAATGCTGCTGGAGTTCCTACCTTTGACCTCGACAAGGCCAACCAGCTTCTCGTCTGCAAGAAGCTCGACGGTATCAAGGCTCCTTCTACTGCCTCCGCTGGTCCTGACGGTACCGGCGCTGTCGACTGGCTCTATCTCGGCGATGCTGGTGGTAGCATTGGTGTCTCCTACGTCTACCGCGTCAACACTGCTGGAGGTGTTTCTCACGGCTGCAAGGCCAAGGGCACCGACAGCACCTCTTACAGCACCCTCTACTGGTTCTACGGTTAAACCAAATCAGTCATGACTTTTCATCTTTCACTTCTTAATCACATATTTTCTCAGTCAGATAGAACGGCGGTTCATCGGAGTTTATAAAAGGTCACAATCGCTTTACATATGATACTCACACATTTCACGACGATCGTTTACTGGTACAAAATCTCGGGTTTTGGGAACAGATACCATGATTTACGGGTGTGAATGCATCATTACCCAAGAAGACATTTAGGGAACAACATTTGGCGTTTTGCTTTTGATACGAAGGAATTGGAGGGCGCATTGGATAGTCAAGATGGGGTGGAACGAAGCTAGGTTAGTAGTTAGCCATTGTCAAATGGAAATACATTGCATCAAGTCCTTTAGGTAAATCTTAAATTCTCACAAAACCGTGAATGATATGGCATACCAATGTGAGCAAATGAGATGCACGAAGGCGCTTCAAGTATATCAACTAACTCCCATCGCAAAGAACGCTAGACAATCCATCATCAAGAAGACAATATAATACAAAACACGCCACTCAAGCATCCTCCTTGCCAACAACCTGCTTCTCATGCTCCAGACTTTCTCTCTCGCAAGCAATCACCACATTGGTCATATACTTATGACACTTGTAGGTCAAAGCCGTACACCAGATGATCATGGCGATGCTGACAGCAATCATTGCCCACATGCCTCGCTGATGAATAGTCAGTGCTCTGTCAAGGCCAATTAACATTGAATGATAGAAACTTACAATGAACCAAGGAGCCATCGAGGCACCATAGAAGACGATGCTCCACCAAGCATTGATGGTATTGCTGCCCGTGTTCATACCGGCCAACACGATACCACGAAACATGGCTGATTCGTGACGCATGACATCGTTGCACCAAGCGAAGAAGGTAGCCTGGCACGCATAGACAGAACCGGCCCAGTAGTAAGCTGCGAAGACAACCGTGGTAGAATGTGGGTTTGTAGGGTCCTTGGAAGCTACCAAAACCATGATAGCTGTAGCGATTCCAGTGAGGCCAATGAAGTATCCAACAAGATATCGCTTTCCAGACAGAAAGTCGGTCAATGTTGCCCAAAAAAGTGTAGATACAATACCAACAGCTGGTACACCACTGGGATAGTTGTTCTTCTGGGAGACAGTGTATGTTTCGGTCGGATGGTTCTGGAGGAAGAGGGCGAAGAGGGCATTGGTGCTGAAGGACTCGGTCTCACCAGCGATGATCCAGAGAATAACGAATCCCCACCAGAACCACGATGTAAGAACCATCTTTCCATAGCCGAAGGTGAGTTTAGGTCGTTCCTCAGCGGGAGGAACACGGGATCTGGCGAGGGCTCGCTCATCTTCGGAGAGGTAAAAGGCGGTGGTCGTATGCGGTGTATCGGGGAATAGAAAGAAGCCGTACAGAGCAACGGGGATGGTGATGAGGCCATCGATGATGAAAAGCCATCGCCAACCGGTCAAGCCATTTCGACCATCCATACTTGAGTGAATGCCCGTCTGGATGAATCCTCCAATCATAGTTCCCGCCAGGCCAGAAGCCGTAAAGATACCACTTCGCTTACCCAGTTCTCTCTCCGTATACCAAGATCCGAGGATGTAGTGTGTGCCGACAAAGGTTGACGCTTCGCAGATGCCCTGGAAGAACCGAATTGCCATGATGGACTTGGGATTCTGAACGGAAGCAGTGGCCATGGTCAGACCGCCCCAGAGAACCATCATGAGAGGGAACCAGATGCGAGGCTTGATGTATTGGAGGGAGAGGTTTGAGGGAACTTGGCCGATGACATAGCTGCGACTTGTTAGAATTGGTTTATGGCGAGAAGGGGACATGAGATGGATGTGAGCTTACCCAACAGTGAAGCAAGTAAAGATCTGGTTCAGCTGGTCGCCCTCGAACCCAAGGTCCTCCTTCATTCCAGACACGTAGGCATTGTTGATGTTGTTTCGGTCAAGCTATACAGAGTCAGTACATGAATGAGTCAAACAAGTAGAGTATGACAACGTACGTAGTTGACAAAGTAACTCAAACAACAAAAGGTCAAGATGAAAAAGTCAATCTTTTGAACAAGACGTCTCTCTCCGGGCTTGTAGTCAACATGAAGATACTCCTTCAGTTTCGACGACATATTTGCGACTTTTGTAAGAAAGAGTCTTGAAGTGGCGAGAGTATGATGATGACAATGATGATCAAGAGTGACAACCAAGGGGTCGAGACCTGGTCTACTTATACATGCCGAGTGAAGCTGCAGACGAAGATACCTAGTCAGTCACTGGCAGTATCAGTCTCCTAAGACTCAATTATACCGACCTTGGCAACGTTCCTATTCCGCTGCAGTATCAGAGTCAAGTCGCGTGTTGATGAGCGAGCGAGCCAAACGATTTCGGCCAAGTCTAAAGTAGTCTTAATCTGCCGAAACGAAACGATAAGCAACCAAAAAAATTGGGAATTTGCGGGGAAGCGATAGGCTAGAACGTGCAGGGCGTTGATCATCCCTGAAGATACGATTTCTCTCCGCAAATGATTGCTTGATTCATTTCCTTTTTTGGAAACGTATCTATACAAACCTGGTAGATAAGTTCCTTGTTAGTGAGATAGGAGATGCCGGGGTAGTTTGGCGGATGTTACTGAGGTATCTACGGAGTATTCGATAGAGACTGGGGGTTTGATATGTAAACAGCTGATATTAAAGATAGCTTAATTGGATAAGTGAAAGGAGTAACAGATGCCAATAATTGCATTTCTCTGTTCTTAGATACGCAAGTAGTGAGTGTTATAGAGAGCAAGTCTACCTATATATAATTGGAGTTGGAGTTGGAGTTGGAGTAGTTCACCATGTCTACTATAGTTAGGCGAATCTTGAGCATTCGCCGGATATACTCACCCAAAACGACCAAAACATATCAAAGATATAGCTATCAGCAAACAGATTCGGATCCTTGTTCTATTACCGAGTATCTGGAATTACCCCAGATATTCGTATCTCATTAGTGTCAACACCTCGTGATAAGCTGCATTTCCCCTCATACAACACCATACTTCACCCCGTTGATACCTCTCCTCATCGGGAAGGGAACCTAAATCACTAACTAGTGCACCGCAGTTAACTCCGGTCCGGCAATAACCCAAATAGGAAAGATATCTATTACACTGATACAACCCTCAACTGACGCCTTCGACTAAGATATCTCAGACTAGATTTAAGCTGCCTCTATTCTCTATCTTCCCTTGGCTAACCCAAGATACTGCACACCAATAGTCTCGCCCATCATGACTCTCACAACAACTACTACACAAACGGTCACCCTTGATACCACTCCTGCGTGGAAGGATATCAGCGACCAGAAGATCAAGGCTCTGAACTCTTCTATCCCTGAACAATGGCGCATTCCTAAAGATATCCTTCCCCCTGATGATCAGGTTGATGTTACAACTTGGCCAGAATCTTCAGGATGGTTTACTAAGGAAGAGCTCGCTATCACATCTTTGACTGCTGCTGAACTCCTTGAGAAACTTGCTTCAGGGGAGTACAAGTCTGAGGATGTCACCAAGGCATTCTGTAAAAGAGCATCTGCCGCTCATCAACTTGTAAGTCAGCCACACAGCGAGAACTGCGTCGTACTAACACGATGTACAGACAAACTGTCTTGCAGAGACTTGCTTTGAGCGCGCTCTCCAAACTGCCCGTCAACTAGACGAGCATCTCGCCAAAACTGGAACTCCCGTCGGCCCTCTCCACGGCCTTCCCATTTCTCTCAAAGACAACTTCAACCTTGAAGGTCTTGACTCAACAGTCGGATTCACAGCCCATGTTGGAGACCCAGCCAAGTCCGACTCCGCACTTGCAACAGTTCTTCAAAATGCCGGTGCTGTCTTCTACGTCAAGACCAATGTACCTACGGCTATGATGATTGCAGAGTCCGTTAACAACACCTTTGGACGAACTGTGAACCCTAAGAATAGGAATACTACCAGTGGTGGAAGTTCAGGTGGAGAGTCAGCCCTTATTGCATTCAAGGGAAGTCCTCTTGGTGTTGGATCTGATATCGGTAAGTTCTACGCTCTCAAGTTGGCAACAATAAACTTACGCTGCCATAGGAGGATCATTGCGTATTCCTGCTGCTTGCACTGGTATCTTCACCATCCGTCCGTCGGCAGGCCGATTCCCAGTGCGCAATTGTCGCTCCGGCATGCCCGGCCAAGAGGCCGTTCTCTCCGTCAACGGCCCCTTAGCACGAACTCTCCAAGACGTTGAGCTCTACAGCAAAGCTGTCATTGACTCTCAGCCCTGGCTCGTCGACCCCAAGTGTCTCCCCATTCCCTGGCGCCCAGCCCAACTCCCTGAAAAGCTAAAGATCGCTTTCATGTGGCACGACGGCATGGTCCGGCCAACACCACCCGTAACTCGAGCTCTCCAGATCGCCAAGAAGAAGCTCGAAGCGGCGGGACATACCATCATCGAATGGGATCCTGTTGACCAGAAAGAAGGCAGTGAACTTCTTCAGCGCATGTTCACTGCTGATGGTGGACAAACTATCCGAAAGGAACTTGAGCGTACAGATGAGCCTTGGAGACCTGAGATGGAAGCCTATCGAGTCGCAAGAGATTTGAGTACCTCCGAGATGTGGAGGCTTC
Source organism: Fusarium secorum (assembly GCA_013363185.1). Taxonomy (NCBI): domain Eukaryota; kingdom Fungi; phylum Ascomycota; class Sordariomycetes; order Hypocreales; family Nectriaceae; genus Fusarium; species Fusarium secorum. The sequence goes on from JABEEM010000569.1 coordinate 24,772, forward strand.
AGCTCGAGCGAACAGCTTTCCAGAACCGCTACCTCGACCGGTGGAACAAGGCGGGCATTGATGCTATTATTAGTGCAACAACCCCTTACAGTACCGGAAAGCATGGAAGCCTAAGACACGGTAAGTATTTAGGTCATTGATGAGACGAGTTGACATACTAATGATCGATAGTTGCTTACACAGGTGTTTTCAACGTCGTTGACTACTCAGCTGTCTCGTTTGCTACAGGCATCAACGTCGATAAGGATGTTGACAAGCTTGACGCTTCGTATGAGCCGCTAAGTCCTTTATGCAAGTCTGTCAATGAAGAATGTGAGTAGCCCACTCCAGCCACACGACCGAATATCACTAAACACTATACAGATGACGCGGAGTTGGTCCATGGACTGCCAGTTAGTCTCCAAATCGTTGCACGGAGATTAGAGGAAGAAAAAGTCATCGCTATGGCCAAGCTCGTACATGAGACTCTTGGCTGAAGGGAAATACTGTAGAATAGACATCAGCATGTAGACATTGAAAGCCTTGTCCTTATCATATAGAGTAACATTACTACTGGGATGGGCATGAATCATGCAACAGATAAAGAAATATCGTATTCATCTTGTTTCTCGTTTGGAAAAACAGACATGGAAATTGAAGACGAGGGAATCGCTGCTCAACCCTCTCAACCCATGTACAAGCATGCCTCATCAGCTTCTTGAAGCTGATTCCTCCTTCTCTCATCTTCCTAGTATCAGGCATTAAATTCTTGAAATCACCAAGCCTTGTCCTTGTTTCCCTGTCCTAGAGTATCTCTCTCATTTTGAACTTGAAGCGACGTCTCTGAACCTCCTCTAAGACCTCATCCGACTCTTATCACTCGCGAATATGCTTCCTTATCTCCTAGAGGCATCCAGTCCTCCCTGGAGATCCTGCTCGAGCCCCGTGTTTCCATGGCCCTGATACTCCTGTGGTCGGGGGTCCTCCGCTGTCCATTGGCTGTTGCCCTGAGGCAGAGGAACGGGCACACCCTGCTGGTTCTGGAGACCGGCGGGGCCACCTTGGCCAGGAACAGTGCGGACGGTCTGTCGGAATCGCATCACCTCGTCCAGGATCATGCCTCTCATCTGGCCAACATCCTCAACGACCTCGAAGTCGAAGTTGAATGTGGTAGGACAGTCGGGCTCGTCTGAGGCATCGTGCCAGATGTGGAGGTAAGGGTGCTCGAGAGCCTGCTCTACGCTGATACGAGACGAGGGGTCGAAGGCGAGCATCTTGTCGAGAAGGTCGAGAGCATCAGGGTTGGCCTGAGGGAACAGGCTAGGGAATGGCTTCTTGGGCATAAAAGGTAGGTTGCGGACGTATTCCTGAGCACGGGGTGAACCAATGCGAGAGAGTGTCTCTTCGTTAGGAGTTCCAAGAATGTGAAGAATCTGGTTGAGCTGGTCGACGTAGTCACGGCCCTTGAAGAAAGGTCGGCCACCCAACAACTCAGCAAGAATACAACCAACAGACCAAACATCAACTATATCGGGTCAGTAAGACAATCCACTAACACTGTGGTTTCGGGTCACACATACTCGCTTTGGTGTAGCTCTGGAAGCTCAACATGATCTCGGGCGCACGGTACCATCGGGTAGCAACGTACTCGGTCATGTATCCGGCATTCTCCTCGGGATCGACTGAGAATCCTCGGGCAAGACCGAAATCGCAAATCTTGAGCTCACAGTCGGCATTCACGAGCAAGTTTCCGGGCTTGAGATCTCGGTGGAGCACATTGGCGGAGTGAATGTACTTGAGACCACAAAGGATCTGGTAGATAAAGGATTGGAAATGGGCATCGGTAAGAGGCTGGCCAGATCGAATGATGGCAGCCAAATCACACTCCATCAGCTCTACGCTGTGTCAGCTTATGGTCATTGTTTTTTTTTCTCGGCTCGTTACTGACCCTCGTACAGATACGTCTCGTTGAAGTTATCGGGTCGAGGAATGTCCATGTCGTACAAACATGTGATCTATTCGTGAGCATATTAGCATACGCGTCCTTGCTTGACCCTGGTACTCGTTGCGCCTCGGCAGAACTCACGTTGCGGTGGCCTCGGAAGTGCTGAAGCAGCTTTATCTCGCGCAGAGCGCGCTTGGCGAGAATCTTCTTGCTGAAGACATTGGTGACCTTCTTGATGGCGACTCCCTCGTTGGTTTGGTTGTTAACGGCGGCACTGAGAGGCGGGGTTATCGTCAGCAAATGCAGAGGCGGCGGGGTAGAAGACGAGTTTGGAGTCGCAGCACAAGTAAGACACGAGTGCTACGAGCAGTAACAGGATGCGCACTCACCAGACGATACCGTAGGCTCCCTGTCCAAGCTCCTTGGTGACCGTGTAGCGCTCGTCGACGATAAAGTCCTGGTTAAAGACCTTGAAGACCTTCCGTCCTTGAAGGTCCGACATGGTGGCTGTTCTGTCTGATATGATCTTGGATGCGGGGCAGATGGAAGATAGAAGCTTCGAATGCGACAAGGTTCAGAGAGGAACGACCGTTTGCGTCGGTTGGGGAGGGGACTTTATAGGGAAAGACAAGGTATATAAGGATGAAGAGTTTAGAAATGCTGTGTAAGAATAAGACAAAGAAACAGTCAGCGCCGTTCTTTGCGATATATGTATGTACCTTAAGTTGCTGGTTGGTTGGGTCCCGCGGGTTGAACGAGTGGAATGGGAAATAGCTCCCTCAGCTGCTGAGCCCATCCCTGGACTGCTACTGGACGAAGCATTCGTTGCTGTTTTAGCAGGGGCTTTCAGGGCTGCTAGAACCGATCCACAGTGACCCGAAGCCGCTAAGGAATGAAAAAAAGGGACCTCGCAGCGAAGTCACCGCCTGGTGATGTGGCTGATTTGCTCGGCTTGCGGCCCCCACACGCCCTGGGCCAATGGGAGGACGAATCAAGCTCTTCACTTGATAGCCGCGCGACAACGACCCTTGTTCTCAAGTCGCAGTGATGCATGCAACGGCTCGGCCTCATCTATTGCAAAAAGGGGAACTTGTCGTGTTGAACTCTCAGAGGACACAGACTCAAATTTGATGATTTAAAAACACGCGTTCCTTTACGAAGTCCAAAGTTTATCTCCTCCTAACACCCAAGAGACAGCCTAACAAAAGGTATCTCAGCATTCACCTCCCGCTTCGTTAGGTCGTGTATCCAGCCGCACCCCGTCCTGTGCCACCAAGGGGCTGAGTCTGTTAAAGGCCATCACCGATGGTCAGCAATCTCATCCAATCTCACCCGGCATCTGAGAGATCCGCCTCACGTAAAGCCTCCACTGAGGATTAGGGTCCGATGCCGTCAAGTTGCCAGGTGTGCAATATGACCTCGTGTTGTTATCATAGTCCCTGGGCCCGGCATCACCGATGCAACATGGCAGAGATGAGAGATACTCGGAGTGAAATCAGACAGATTGAATGACGCTGTTCTTCAGCCCGAGATCAAGGCCGCCCACTAGGCCGCTGCATCGTCAGCCCTGGGAGCGTAGGGCTGAAGCTTGCCAAGTGGGACTGTCACTGAGCTCTCAGACTGTGACATTATGGTGTACGGTATTTGTCTCTGATGTCCTTGGCAATTCTTCTGTCTTCTTTTGATCATTGTGAAGGCATTAGAAATATTCAGCAAGCTTGTGATTACAGCATCTCGTAACAAGTGGCCCACCAGAGCAAAGTTCGCCGAGTTTCCTTCTTTTTCTTGCTTCGAGACCAGCTTCCATGGGTGTTTATCTGAAACCGACCTCATGGATTCTGAGACACAACCTGTAGGATCGACATAGAATAGCCTACCCTCCAACTTAATCGAACCGTCTTGCTGGGAATCTTTCAGCCAATAATCATCAACTTTGTTGAAGTGTCAATAAATATTCTAATCTACCCAGTCCCCTCTAATATGCAATAACCTATCTCGTTTCCCTTCATTGATCATCTGTATGTACAAGTATCGGGTATTAAATCCATCACCAACCCCCAACTCCATCAATATCATCCATTTACTCTTCTCCGAAAGTCTCCTTCAGAAAGTTCTTGGAGAACCGTGTGCACTGCTCATACGCCTTTGCGAAACCGTCGTCTCCGCCGTAGTAAGGATCGTTGACGATCTCGGGTCGCTTTGTTCCGCTGAATTCGCCGAACAACATAACCTTGGCTTTGGAGTCTGGGGCGTTCTTCTGTAGTCTGTGAAGATCGGAGAGGTTCGATCTGTCCATGGCGAAAATGTAATCAAAGGTGTTGAAATCGCTTGGGTGGAACTGGATATCGTGTCAGCAAGATTGCGCTGCGGGTGAGATGGGAAACATACGCGCCGCGCGAGATGGTCGTAATCATTTATACCATTGGCCTCGAGGGTAGCCATGGTTCTGTCATCCGGGGGTTCTCCGCTGTGATAGGCAGCTACAGCGAGAATGATTAGTTGAATTCTGGTTAGTTATTCCCATTTTCATACCTGTACCGCAGGAATCGATGCGCCCAATCTTATCCTTGAGATTCGGCTGCTTGGCAAGGTTCTGGAAGATACCCTCAGCCATGGGTGAGCGGCAAATATTGCCGAGACACACAAAGAGGACGTTTACTTGGTCTGGCATGATTTGATTTCGACGATGATACAGTGATGTGAAACAGAGTAGGTCGATCGCGAGAAGAGAAAAAAGTACCAATAAGCTTATTTATCGAGAAAGGAGGGAAAAATGAAAGAACCGAAATACTGATGATCGCAATGGGATTGAGTGACGTGACGGGCCGATGCGCATAATCTAATCTACCCCATCATCTCACAATTCCAGGCTTTGGAGTGGAGAGATGGAGGGGTACGGGCACAGTATTAAAAGCCATGGCCATCAAAAGCTGAACTAATGAAGAGGATAGATTATAATCATCAAGATTTTCCGGTGATATAGACAAGCTACCTATAGCACAACCAAACTTCACCTCTCAATCTCCAACTGCCACTATGTCTCAGTATCGCTTGGCATTGTATCAGATCATTCATTCACTGTAAACAATCCGAAAACTAAACAAGTTTCAGTAAACCAAACACTGTATGGCCTTTACTAAGCGGCACGTGCTCTCGTGCTCAGCTGGCGTCCAATACCCCTGTCAAGATGGCTTCTCCAACGCGTCCCGATTGTTGAAAACGTGCAAGTATCGTCACTTAGCTCAGGCCATCGGCCTAAAGTCTTCCCATCTTCACGGTTCACAGCCAGCAATACGGCAGAAAGGTGTGAATAAGCGTAAATTCATTGAGTGAAGAGGCAGCAAGATGGTCTATAAAAAGGGCCTCGATACTTCAATGGCCTCAGGTTGAACTCACCTCATCATCCTTCACTCTTAAACAACTCTTCATTCGTCTTAAAATCTTACCAATAGCCCAGTATGTCTGAATGGAAGCCACCGGCCTTTGGTACTCCCGTCTGGATGAGCATCCCTGCCACAGATGTCAGCCGTGGTATGTCCTAGCCAACTGCGAGTCTGTCTTGCTCTTACACCTCTATAGCCGCAGAGTTCTACAAAGCTGTATTCAACTTTAACTTCAAGGACTCCGACCACAAGAATCCTGATGAGTTCAGGAAATTCGACTTCAACCCCAGCCTAGGCTTGACAGGTGGTATTTTACAGGCTCCTGACCACACTGGACACTTCCACCCCGGAAAAGGAGGTCTCATGGTTTACTGGTTCGTCGAAAACGTTGACAGTATCGGGCCCATCATTGAAAAGGCTGGTGGTAAGATGTTGACTGAGAAGGAAAAGGAGGGAGAGTTTGGCCTATACAGATTCTTTGAGGATACCGAGGGATCTGTTGGTGCCGTGTACCAGATGGCTTGAACTTCTACTTAGGATTACCAATCTGTGCTCTTGAAATGACCACGCTTCTTCTTCTTATTACTTTGATTTTCTCGTGTGATACAGGTATTCAACGACAATCGCCCCAGGGATAGGGTATCTGGTGGAAGTCTCCGAAAATAGTGATGTCCGCTGCTTATCGTAGAAATAGGAATTGTTGATGTGCTGCAAAGAGCCATCATGAAAAGTCACCATGATAAGGATGAATTCAAAGCTTCCGCCATCTGCCTTCTGCCATAGTTTGCATTAACAATAGAACCACGACCGATAGCAAGACTTCTCGGAGTAATCTCCCTCTCGCTCAGGCCGCATTGATATCGTAGGCATCAGTATTGCTCCTACGAGACCAGATACCATTGAGCCCTTCATGGATAAAACCATACCTCTTTGGAGTGTGGCATACTTGCCAGCTTGTCTAATGGTTTTCGCAAGCAGCCTTGTATTTGCCCGATACCACTCATGGAAACCACGCAGCGAAACATACGACTGAAAGAGATACTTGGTATTTGGAGCATGAGTGCATCACTTGGACACAGTCTACGATACGATACAACAAAGGTTCGTATGTATATACCTTTGCTATATAAGTAGGTCCATAGGCTGTCTAAGAGCTTGGAACCTACACGACCCAAGCCTATTACCTCAGATAAACTGTCAGGCAAGCTCAAACCTCACATCCACGCGGCCAATCGCTAGATGAATACTTCGTAAACTTCTTCAAATTCTTGTTTCCATTCATTTTTCATACACAATACAAGAGAGGGGATGCCACATATAGTCGAGGCGCCGTGTCATCGCACGTTATTCTGTCCCCTCATCCGCTCCGCTGGCCGATTCCAGCATCAATCTCCAGATTTTTCACGTATTCCCCTACCCAAAAAAAGACACATACGCCAGGCTCAGATGAAATGCAATAATAATACACAGAGCGTACACAGCCCATCAGGAACCTTTCCCTCCCGAGGTTGTGCTGCTCAAAGGCCGTTGTCGTTCATTGTTACCGTCGGTCGTATCGTTATGCGTTCAAGCGAGCTGTCGCTGACGTTCTCGTCGTATCGTCTCGAGGACTCCCATTACGCCATTGTTGCGCAATCGTTCGAGGACGAGTTTCATGCCATCTCGGCTTTTCCCCATTTGATCCTGCGTCTTGGTAGAGGCGATGCTCTCGATGCTGCGCTGAATACCCTTCGTGCCCCAGCCACCAATGATACCATTCTTGAACCAACCATCCTCTTGAGCTTGTCCCAGCTTGCCCCTAATTTTATCACCGAGTCTTGACCTAAACTGAACCATAGTCGTCACAGCAGTCTCGTTAGGATTCTGGTTAGCACCCTCGGCAGGGACGTTGAACTCCTGCTTCTCAATGACAGAAAGCACGCCTGTGAAATTGAGGTTTCGACTCTCCGTCTTCATCCAACCCTCCTTGATATCGACAACACTCGTCTCGAGGATATATGAGGCCTTGTCTCCAGAGCCACCACCAGTGACACTGGCAGGAAGTAGCTTGTATACCGCACCAGGCATTCGGCTTTTCTTCAAATGGATGCGAGTTGTGTGAAGTCGACGGGTTTTTGGGTCGACATAGCTCTCAATGGTGTCGGTACTGAGAACATGGGCGGCGAATGGGTTTAGCTGAGGCGAGGAGTATCGGAGGAAGTAGGCGAGAGTGACAGTCGGGAATGGGTGGTTATAGTTATGGTTTGTCGTGTGAGTGAGAACCATTGTCGCGGATTCGAGCAAATAATGCTCGTCAAGAAAAAAGAATCGAAGAGAAGCGACGTAGAAGAAGAGGTCCAATTGATCAAGTGGCAATTGGCTTCAGCTATCAATTGTGCAAAGAAGCTCTAAACAAATCGTAGAGCTGATTGAAACCCCAATTCCTATCCCAATGAGCCGTAAGCTCGATGATGCTCTTGGATCAAGTTGATCACTAAGAGGTTGGTGGTTGCGGAAAATTGAGCCGGCGCCTCGGCTTAAGCACCAGCACTTTCTTATCTCCGGGGGGGCGCAGAGCCGGATATGGGAAAGCGACAAGAGAGCAGAGCAGTAAGACGGACTCAGAAGCGGAGCTCGCAGCTATGTCGGGCCGCGAGAGAATTCACACAAGGGAAGAATAATACAGTAAAAAGAGCTGATGGTGAAGTGATCAAGTTTCGGTCTGGAGACTCTCGCGACCTCGACAAGCAAAGCAAAGCAGAGCAAGCAGCACGAGACTTTGGCAGTAGCAGCAGTACTCGACTGGTCTGGGCTTCTTTCTCCGCTGTGGAAGAAGAAAAAGAGGAGGAACTTAGAAGAAAGTGGAGGCAAAAGCACGAGCAATCGGCTGATTGATGTCGTTCTAGCCAATTAAGAGCTTTCTGATCACGGAACTCACAAGTTTCCGATTGGGCCATAGTGAGGGGTTGATTGATCTGGGGAGAGAATGTGGCGATTAACACGTGATGCTGTATCACAGCGTCATCAGACTGCAACACCAAAGCTTGGTGAGATGACGACAGTTTTGGGACTCACGATGCGACAGTGTAGGAGTATGACGAATCAATGTCACTTGGCCTGCACAATGACATAGCATATATGAAAGTCAATATCTCAGTGTTAGATCTACTTTTTTGCCTAGAGATCGGTTACATAGATTTAATAAATCATCATTATTCCATGAATTAATGAGTATCATCGCTAAACTCGCTAACATGTCCTAAAGGTTCCCTTGCCTGTGTCTAATAAAGGGCATTATTTCAAACTCCAATTCTATCCATATATCCCAGCCATATTAAAGGTATTCCAAACGCCTCGCAAATGCACCGCGCATAAATCCATTGTGATCCATTGCAATAGAACATTCCCCTTACATGAGGAACTCACTTCCAGCAAAGTGCTTCAAAACAACCCAACCGTCTGCGAAACCCTCCTTATCCATGCGCACCACAATAGCCGCGTGACTATGTCGGTGCTTCTGAATGTGAATAGGAAACTTGCGCCAACCAGCTGCATCCAAGTTCTCAATCATCTCGAACTGATCAGGGGTCAGCGCAAGCGTAGGCTGTCCTGGAGTCGACATCCTGCGCTCTTTCTTTAGCAGCTTGCGATCCTCAACATCATAGGCCAGATCATCTTCTGAATCTGACGCTGCCAAGTATTGCTGATTCTGTGAGCTGTTGAGGACCTCGTAGGCTTGTTCGACTTCTTCTCGAATCTCCTTAATCCGTAGGGGCATGCGGTACTGCTCGATCTTCAATCCAGCCTCTCCTGACTCGTGCGCCTTGATTCGATTGGCACTTCGGATTGTTTGGACGGCAGAGTTGGCAAGAAAGACAACAACTCCGATCGGAATTATAACACCGACTGTCACCATAAACGGGATGCTCTTGACCCACTTCTTGAGAGCTTCGTAGTCTGTCATTAGGGTATCTTGTTGAATTTTCGGTCGAAGCGCAATAGGATGGTCGGGGTCAAGAATCACACCCTCGTATCCCTTGAGGTAGTTGAGATTGACCTTTTCAAGGTCTGTATAAGGATCATGTTTGGTAATGGCGGATGTGTAGTGTACAACGCTTCGATCGTTGACAATATTCGTGTATAGTGTTCGGCGCTTAAACTTCTTGAGGCCCGACATGAAGATAGAATCGGGATCGGCGAGCACTGCGAGAAGAGGTCGGTTGGTGTCGCGGAATTTATCAATGGTGAAGAGTTGGCGACCGGACATTGATAGCGTTCGGGCACCGAGGACGTTCCAGACGGTGCTGTGCCATCCTTTAAGTGGCGTTCTCACCCCGAGGTGGGGGGATGCAAATGTGGTAAAGTTCTGACAGGATTGTTAGTCAATCCAATCTTTTCCTCTTGCTGTTCCCCTGAGTGCGACTTACCATGCATTCGAGGTCATCGAGAATTCCCTTCGCATAAAGCAAACCAACCGCATATCGCGAAACTAGACCACCGAGCGAATATCCTGCAATACTCAACTTGGTGATCTTGCCTCCTTGCTCTTCAATGCTGCGCAACTTGTCCTCGATCTCTGCGCACACGCGCTCGCCACCAAGCTCAATGCCATCGTATGTGAAGTTGCCGCGGTTCTTCTCAGCAGGCAGGATATATAATTCGTCTTCGGAATATTCGTCGCGCAAAGCCTTAGCAACATTGCGCATATGACTTGGGTTTCCCCAAAGCTATTTCTATGGTCAGCGCTGCATGACGTATAAGGATTGATCGTCAGGGGATGATGCTTACGCCGTGAACTAAAACACAAAGGTGAGTAGCCTTTGCGCTTCCACCAGTAACATCTTCAAGAACAACAGGTTTAGACATGGTGAAGGATAGATGATGAAATCGAAATGGCCAGGAAAAGAACAGAGACTAAGGCAGAAAAGTTGCCAGTCTTTTTAAGAATAAATTAGTTGAGGTTTCTCAGGAGATGCAGCCCCCAACGGAGTTTCGGATTGCGTAAAGTCGGGTTGTCTGAAGTCCGCTCAACTGCAGGAATACGGAGGCAGCACGGAGTTAAGCCGTTAAAGTCCCCACCAGAATATCGATAACAACTAAGGTATCGACGTCGACCAAACACGCGACAGCATATGCCGTTTTAGGAATACAATCTGATTGCTGACAACGGTGTTTAACGAATACTAATGCCGTGGGGCTGAGTTGAAAACGTGGTCGTCCAGATCAAAATAGCAGAGGCTTCGTTCAGTCTTTATAGTTGCGGACTTATCGCAGTCTACCTACTAGGTAGTTACACGATATCTCGGATAGATGTGAATTCCGACTACTGCCAATAGCTGGCTTCGGTTTAGATTGCATGGACTAACTGGTCTACGGATCTTACTTGATCTGTTTAATCGATCCTCAAATGTGGCGCTTTCCCACACCATCGCGGGTTGGTTCTACATTTGGGCGAGCTGAATTCCTATCATGACGCCTACAAAGGGGTGCGAAACCGAGTGCGAGCCGTCTTAGGGTGTCCTATGTAAGTGCACCCAAAGCAAGTTTGTCGTTGATGCAAAGAGAACCAGATCTGTTTCAGTAGGTAGCTAGAACTAGTACACAGATAGTCAGCTGCATTCTTATAATTCTGTGGTTATTACAAAGAACCAAAAGTCCATCCCTTGCTCCAGTTGGTATGAAGCTTCATGGCTCATGAGCCTCTAAAATCATGGCAGAGTTCAACACTAGAGTGCCCGGGCAAGGTACTGCTAAAAGTGGGTCTCATCATGAGAGCAACCGCTTGAGAGCTGAAGGCTTAGGCTACCTGCAGCTCTTTCAAGCTGAGCCTCATCTATCCATCAAAAGCTCCATACACTTAATACAATCTCAATTGAATCAAAACGACGATAATTTAATTCTTTTCTCCTTCGGCCCCTTCAACCCTTCAAGAAGCTCACGTGCATTCATATCAGCACGGTCTTCCCTTCAACCTCTCCACTACAACTCACCTCACTGCAGTGGATAACCTCCTATTGTTTCGTCTCACCAAGCACAACCACCTAAACCTGGCTTCAACCTTCAACCTCGATTCATTCATTCACGCTTAACGATCTCGCTGGCATCATTAGAAGCTCACATGATCACGAATGCCGACACATAGCTCATATTGGGAAACCCTCAACGTCACTTTGACGTGTCGTCACCATGAGTACCTTGATATTTAAACACATCCCCTGTCCCAAGGGCGATGATTGCGCTGCGAGCCTCTGTCCATTCAACCATCCAAAGGAGAAATATGAACCGCCGTCACAAGGACTCTCATCAGATGACACGAGCAATGAGACCACCGCAGCAAACCAAGATGTACCACGCAAGCGTGTGAGGACAGATCCCTTTCATCCGCCTCCTTCACCTAAAACTCCCCAGGATGTGGCACCCAGCTCTTCTGGAACATCTCGTGGGGGTCCAACGGATGATATCCCAAAGCCAGTAGCCAAGAAGCTTGAAACAGCTGCTCGAACAGTCTCTCCTCCACCACTGAAACGGAAAATGGACACTCAAGATCACACCCCAAAAGCTTCTTCAAAGATTGCCAAAACAAGTCATTCTGCTACTGGATCACGTCCATCTCCTACCCGAAAACTTGTACCAGCAAAGCCCAAGAAGGCCGAGACACTGAATCCGAGACTCCTTAAACGATTGCCTGCTGCTCACGACGTCCGTCTCAGGCTAGTCAAAATGCTTCACCAAGAACTTACCCGTCTCAACAAAGAGCTCAAAGCTAAGATTAAGAAAGACGAGACGAGACTTCTACTATCAGATCAAGATCTTATCGTCCGAACCCTAGACGAGGAGGAATACGTTGCCGTCCACAAGACCGCTGTGTATTCTAACGTTATGAAAAACAAAGTCATGCAATACAAGCGAATGAAGGTTGATCAGTGGAAGGCTGAGAGAGAGGATGAAATAAAGAAGAAGGAACTCGAAGCAGCTGGGAAAGATCCCAACGAGAAACCCAAGGAGATCAAGACTGGCCTGACCCCTGCTCAGGAGGTTGAGCTTACGAAACGCATATTGACTCCCATCGATAAGCTAACAAATCATGGTTATGTTGCTAGTATACCTTCAGAAGCTGATATTGAAGAGGGTAGACAAGGTGTAGCAACAGCCGCAGGATGGGAGAAATGTGACCGTTGCCAACAACGCTTCCAGGTCTTCCCTGGAAGACGGGAAGAAGACGGTGCACTCACTTCTGGTGGGACATGCACGTTCCACTGGGGGAAGACCTTCATCGCCCCCAAGGCTCCAGGTGACAATACCAGGCAGCCCAAGCGATATCAATGTTGTGGACAAGAAGTCGGCGACTCTGTTGGCTGCTTCACTCGTGATCACCACGTATTCAAGACCTCAGATCCCAAGAGACTTGCCTCTGTACTTAACTTTGCAGAAACTCCCGAGAATCCCGTTGTGCCTACGGACAGAGCAGTGGCCTTTGACTGCGAGATGGGCTATACAGTTTTTGGCATGGAACTTATCCGTCTAACTGCAACATCATGGCCGACGGGCGAGGAACTGCTGGATGTTCTGGTTCGACCGTTGGGAGAAATACTCGATCTCAACTCGCGATACTCCGGTGTCTGGCCAGATGACCTCGCTCAAGCTGAATCATGGACCGCGGACAAATCGACGAAGCCAACTAAGGGTAGCGACGACGATGTGAGCGAAGATGGCGAGCTGAAGCCTAAGAAGAAGCAGCTCAAGATCGTCTCATCTCCAGAAGTTGCCAGAGACCTGTTATTTCAACTCATCTCTCCAACGACACCCCTGATCGGACATGGTCTTGAGAACGATCTCAACTCAGTCCGTATCGTGCATCCAACACTAATTGACACCGTGCTGCTCTATCCCCACAAGGCTGGTTTGCCATATCGGTATAGCTTGAAGATGCTCATGGATGTTCATCTCAACCGCAAGATTCAACAGGAGACGGGCCCAAAGATGGTAGGCCATGATTCTGCTGAAGATGCAAGGGCAGCAGGAGACCTTGTTCGTCTCAAGATCAGGAATGAGTGGATGGATATGCAGAGAGAGGGTTGGAAACTGGTGGATGGTAATTTCGTGGCTCCCGGGAAAGCTTCAGGATTGACGGAGGCGTTCATTGAGGCATAGCTCTTGAGCCTGGGAGCCATATTCAAGATAGGTAGATACGCATGTGAATTTTCACAGGACTGGAGAGCATTGGGCATCATAGATCTTGGGGTGTTCTGGACTTGGTCACTGGTCCAGCTTAGTTGATGCCGATTTGGAACGGGAGAAGCCGTGAAGCCACCGGCGATTATACATTGCGAGATAGGGTTGACATTCCCGTCAGGCCTCGTTCTAGAAATACATAGTTGGCGCTTATGAATAAATGTTTTCATCGCCAACGATAAGCGGGGATTTCCCTGTCATTTCCTCAACATCCTTCACATCATACAAAGTCCATTACTTTAAGCCCTGCCTACGGACAACAGGTACTGGCCACCCTGCTTTCCGCTTCCACCAGGTAGGTAGGCGACGTTGGGGTTTGAAGAAAGAGTAGCAGCAATCTCACGACTGGCCTCGATCTTTCGAATTTGAATGAGGCCGTCACCAGCCTTCTGGATGGCCTTGCTGATGGCCTCAGCGGACTCGGACTCACCCTCGGCGCGGATGACGTTGGCTTGACGCTCCTGCTCAGCACGCTCGACGATGAATCGTGCTCGCTCAGCATCTTGCTGGGCGATCTGCTTCTGCTCGACAGCCTTTGTGAACTCACGACCGAAGGTCATGTGGGTGATGGAAACATCCTCGAGAGCGATGTTGAACTCGGCAGCACGAAGAGTAAGGTCGTTTCGAATTCGCTCAGAGACAGCCTCTCGCTGAGTGATGAGCTCTGCGGCATCGAACTGGGCCACGATGGCCTTCAAAACTTCGTTACCAATAGAGGGGAGGACTCGCTCATCGTAATCGGCACCGAGGTTCTATCAGAGTCAGTCATATGAGCTGAACCAGAGTTTACTTTGTTCATCTTACCTGGTAAATCTTGGGGAGAGCCTTGACATTTGGTCGGTGCAGCACTCTCAGTGTCAAGCTAACCATCTGCAAATCCTTGCTGCCTGTGGTTGTTGCGATATTCCTGGGCTTGGTGCGGACATCGAAGATGATGCTCTTCTGCAGCCAGGGAACAAGGAAATGGGTTCCTTCGTTGACGACGGTTTCCTTAACACCAGACAATCTGTCAAAGATGACAGCCCGAGTTCCTCCCTTGACGTCGTATATAGACTGACTGCCTAGGAAGACGACAGCTGAAGCGGGGACCGCCATGCGGTACATGAAGTTGAGGGCTCTCGCAGCGGCCGCCATTTTGATGTGATGAGCTTAAAGTCTTGTTCGGCGTATCGTTGCAAGACGTCGGTCAAAAATGGTGGTCGTTAGAACCCAAATATCGATGGGAACTGAGGCGTAGCTGAAGCTTTTCGGAGTCAACGGACGGCGATGATGATTTGAAGCTCTTAGTCCACCTTTGGACAAATTCCCAGTACGATTCGTTGGTTGGCTGTTAGATTCCTTCGGGTGGGTTGTTACTCGGAGCTAAGCTCCTTCGGGAAAGCTCGGCTGATGGGGAAAGCCTGCGTCTGCGCTTTCCTTTCCAACCCGAGAAATCCTCAAGCGGCCCTTTTCTGTCTTTCGCCTCCAAACCGACGACTCCAAAAACCACACACGAGAGACCTCGACTTTTCGTGCCAAATCCGCCAAAATGAGACCGACTCAGATGCTCCGAAGCGGCGCTGCCGACCCCAAGAACGGACAGTACGTGGATTGCGATTGAACGAGGGCAATTGGTGGTTCTGTTGCGTGCGGCTTTTCCAATGGTTAATGATCGAACGAACAACACCGGGCCTTCAAAATGTACCAATCGAGACGGAATTGAATGCTGACGGATTTTTTAATAGCTACCTTGGTAACTGGGGCCACTTTGGTAAGTGATTGCTCCCACGATGTGCGAACGAGGAAACCGGACGATGAACGCGACGGACCAACGGATAATGACGATGCACGAGATGGAAGCAATTGGGTCGACATAACACCAAAACTCGACGCATGCGCATAACCGGTCTCGAAATTCATCGATGGGATATTCTCGGGGATTCATCAACGTCATCGACGAAACTGGAGACTAACTCGATATCAGGTGGTGAGAAGCAGCGTGGCATCATCACTTACGGTCTGTCCGCCAACCGACAGAACCCTTGGGCCGGTGCCTTCAACGATGCCATCTTCAACACTTTCCGCCGAACCAAGGGCCAAATCTTCTACTGGCTTCCTCCCATGGTTGCCGGTTACTACATCATGAACTGGGCCGTCGAGCGGTACGTCCATGCACAGCGTTCAACCACGACAAAATACTGATTCCATTATAGAAGCGAGTACCTCAACTCCAAGGCTGGCCGTGCCGAGTTCGGTGATGAGGAGGAGTAAATTGGTTAAATTATTGGAGCAAAACCATGGCGGATGTGTTGGAACAGGTCCTCTGGACTCATTGTACATCATCAATACCTAGATCAGGAGGTGCAATAGACGGCAGTCACACTATTTCTTTGTTATTTGACCTTTCGGCATCCATACATTGCAATCGAATCGAAGTCTCTCCAACGCAGTGACCCCCATCAATGTCATACCTCTTGATGATTTGAATCAATATCGGATCCACTGGTAATAGTCATTGCCGAGTGCATGATTGGACTGTTGACCATGGGGTCACGTGAAAGCAGAATAGTCTTACGGAACCGGCGGTACGTAACGCCGAAACTCTGCGCGGTAGCTCTTCTTCCAACTTGCTGCAGAAAAAAAAAGTTCGAAAATTTCGAGGTCAGTGGAGTGCTCAAGAAAACACGGTAACTTTGCGACCACCAACATTGCCGCGGAACCTTCAATTTGCACACACAATCTCCGTGCAACTCCCAAGAATACACAAGTAAAAACTTCGACGAAGCTTCCTCGAGAGAACCGCAGCAATGGCCGCCGAGAAGCCCGACAAGAAGGAGAAGAAGGACAAGAAGAGAAGCGACGAGTCCGGCGTCTCAAAGTCCAAGAAGGAGAAAAAGGATAAGAAAGACAAGAAGGAGAAGCTCGCTGCCGCCCTTGAGGAGAAGCTCCAGCAGGATGCCCCCGTCGCCGCCGCTGCTGCTGCCAACATGGACGAGGACTCTGATGCTGAGGAGAAGGCCGCTGAGCTGCCTCTTGAGCGCACTGTCGTTCCCTTCGCCCTCCCCGTGGCGGATGAGAAGGGCATGAAGAAGGTCTACAAGACCATCCGAAAGGGTATGCGACTACAGAGAACGATGTGTTTCGGACAGATGGCTAACATTTCACAGCTGCCAAGAACAACACCCTGAAGCGCGGCGTCAAGGAGGTCGTCAAGACTCTCCGAAAGTCTCCCCCTTCCGCCCCCGGCAACACCTCTTTCCCCGGCGTTGTCATCATCGCCGGCGACATCTCTCCCATGGACGTCATCTCTCACCTCCCCGTTCTGTGCGAGGACCACAACGTGCCCTTCATCTTCGTCACGTCGCGTGCTGAGCTCGGCGCTGCCGCGAAGACCAAGCGTCCTACATCCGTGGTCATGATCATGGAGAAGGCCGAGGGCAAGAAGTCAAAGGACAAGTCTGCTGACAAGGATGGCGAGGATGATGGTGAGGCGTTCGGCGAGAGCTACGCGTCCCTCGTCAAGTACGTGCAGAAGGAGTATGGCAAGCAGGCTTTCTGGGTCAAGGGTGGAACCAAGTACTAGGGGGACAAGGTCTATCCCGTTTCGCCGTCAGTGTGTAAAAGGCTTCAAGAGTTGGAGACAAAGCGCCCAAAGATCAAGAAAGAGCGAAGGTACCTTGGGATGGAGGTGGGTGGTCTGGTGTGTTAGAACAAGTACAAGTCTGGATGTATTATACCAGAACATCTAGCCGGAGAACCAACGGCTGGATGAGGGCTTTGGCGGCGTTCAGGTTTAGCTATTGCATTAAAAATGGGACATGATTATCAAGGGTCCTTGAATTCGAAACATGGCAGATCTTGAGCTGTAACCTGTGAACTCGTGATGGTGATGCGTTCGCGAAATTCAGATCATTCGTCAAGCCACGGCACGCGACCCAACCTCAACACCACCACAATACACCCAAATGTGACAGCTCAATACTGAAGCATTGTCACAACTGGACCCTTCTCTGGATACTCACCTTAGCCTGATTACACCATTGATAGACTTTAGGACGAACCATAGCTTCGGCATAATACGAGTCTTCGAATAACCTCAGCCACATATTCACAATTAGCAGTTGCCGCAAGGTCTCTCTAGAATATGCACATCACTTCACAACTTTCCGGTCGTTGAACACCATGCATTCGAATAATTGACATCACATTATCAAACAGCAGTTTTGTTCATTTGTGTGGTATTATTGCCTTATTGGCTTTCTGTTATAGGTACATCAGCCCTATCCCTAGGTATTTCACACAGACCCGAAGCCGCGGTATAACAAATTCATCATGAAAACCCCATCCCGATCATGGGGAGATTAAGAAATCTTGGTTAAGAGAGGATTTACTCAAAAGGGTTGGTTCGGGTTCCCCACCAGGTGAGGAAGACGGAGAGACCGAGGGTCTCAACAAGCTTGGTAGCCAGGCTGACGCCGACGGTGTCGAGAGGTCGCTTCTCAACGAAGATCTGAGCAATGTACTATAGAAGGTTAGTTAGTGAATGGATGGAAGCAGTGAGAGAAGAGTGAAAACATACGCCAGGAGCAGAGGTAGCGAAGAAGATGAGGGATCCGAGGTAAGCAGCGCCCTTGTAGCTCAGGGTACCAGTGGCGTTGATGAGAGCACCGACACCATAAGACTGAAGAGCAGAGCCGATGATGGAAGAGCCCCAGGCGAGAGCAGCACCGGAAGCCTCCTTGGAGCGGATGAACTCCTCCTTGGTGTTGGCAGCCTTGGCGCGCTGGTAGGTCTGGCCGAAGATGGGAGCGAGGACGGCGAGCTCAATGCCGTGGTTGAAGGCCGTGCCGAGGGCGATGGCAGAGGGCTTGACGGGGGGAAGGTAGTGCAGAGACATTTTTGATGTGATGTGTTTGTTTGTGGTTGAGAGATGGTATGGGTAAAGCTTCAATTGGTTGAGATGAGTTGAGTTAGAGTGTGAAAGAATAAGGTAGCAGGTAGCTCGTTGAATTGGATCCTCCCCAGTATTTGTAGTCTCGGGCTCGTCACAGATCTCGATCTCACATCATTGAGAAAAGCGCTTTTGGGTGGCTTGCCTTCCATTGCCTTGACTGTTTCTCGGGTTCTCCCCTCCTCTCTCTGCCCTTGTGTCGTCACCAGATGTGATGATGTCACCATTTGGTGAGACAAATCTCAACTCTGGACTGTTTTCCTCCATGTTCCAGCCACTGCAGCTTCTCTTCACTGCCACTAACCGATTTAATTCACTGACCTTCACTTATTGCGGGGTGCATCTCTTTTTTCCTTTCCTCCCCTGCCAACTTTGTACCTGATCTGACGTTTACGTGCACGACTCAGACATGCCATTCATAGCAGAGCTCACTCACTCACTCTTGCATACCTAGGTACCTACTCACAGCTGCCCTGTCTGTAGTTGGAGCTACAGGAGCTTGATCTCCTGTGGGCGGGGCAAAAGATGGGGAAGCTTGGTCTAGTCTACTGTAGGTCCAGGTCCAGGGCAAGTTTCTTGGTGACCAGGGTTTGTAGCTGCTGCTCCTACTAACTCCAGCAGAGTTCAGTTCAGTTCCATGAAAGCAAGCAAGCATGTCTTAGCGGGGAACAGCGCCATAACCAAATCTTCTAGCACGGGCAGCTCAGCACAGTACCTAGACTTTCTCAGAAGTGAGTGACGAGTGACGGTGTCACGGCGTCATCTGCATCTATTCCTTTCCCTTCCCTCGGCTTTCTCACACACAATGAACCCCGGTAATATCAAAGCCGGCCATTGTCTCCCTTTCCAGCCGAACTCCCTCCAAGAGCCCCCAGCTGAAAAGTGCCTGATGTGATCCGCGGAACCGAAGCCGGTCCAAAGCTTGTTTTTTATTCCCCGTTTCCAACTTCTCAGTTCAAACAAATTCCCATCTTCAAACCTTCTAAAGCCGGTCCTGACCTCCCGAAACCGGCCGGCTCAGCAACACATTCCGTTTCGAGCTAACCTGCAACTCTTGTCTCAGACTTTCACCACATGCCTTTGACACCAGACCCTGTCCCTCAACATCACAATTCGAGTACAGAGGATTGGGATGTCATGACGGATTTGACGTGTGATTGTGGATGGACCCTTGTTCTTTGTTTGTGAATAGCTTGTGTCTAATTGAAAATATTTTGATGCATCACAAGACGACAGAAAGCAATCCTACACTTAGATGCTCTAACCCTCCACTTCCAAAAGTGTTGTAACTGGAGATTTGCCCATTATGAGGGTTACCCTAAGATTGAGACGTTTGGGGGAATTATGAGTAAAGACAACTACATCATCATATATGACCCTAAATTAGACGATATGCATACAGAAGTTTACATCAACTACGTCAAGCCACTCGTCGTCTGGTCTGGGGTAACATGGCGGTTGCTCTCCCGCCACATCTACCACCTAATAAGGAACCAACTTTACCCACGTAATCTACGGCGAAAACGAGAAATCAACTCCAGATTAAAGTACCTTATCATAAGTTATGCCTAAAATATCATAGGTTATGCCATATGTTGACCATCTTCACCACCCCTTAGGGCTAATAACGCCCTAACATCATGAACATACTGCAGACCCTCCAGCAGCGGCACCAAATGCATCAAGTCTGTATCCGTCGGATCATTGATCCAGCCCTGGATGGGAATCGCATTGTCTGGAAAACGAATGTTAACAGTCTCCCCCACGAATGATCCGACTGAGGCACCCTACCTTGGTGAAACAGATAACTCAACGGACTGTTGTCCAGAATCATTACCTTGCTCAGGTCTGACTCGACCGAGCTGAGGTCCTTGATGAAAGCGCCTTGCCGGAACGTGCAGTGCTGGCGATAGTATCGCGCCGAGAAGTACTTCCTCTCCGCCTCTAGCCAGTCAATCACTGGATCTGCGTACTCCTGCACCGATGCCGTGAAAACAACCAGATTGTACCACTTACACACCCTCCTCAAAAACTCGTCGCAATACGGTCGCTTGTTAACCCAGTATAGAATCGGATGCTGCGGTCCAATCGATGTCTGTCCACCAACCCCCACGTATGTTGTGTTCAAGCGCACTTCAACCATGTGTCCGGTGCTCATCCTGCCGCCCTTGGACATGCTGTGTATCAAGGTTTCGTCTAGATCTAGAATCAGGGTCTTCTGCGGGCTCGTCGGCGGTTCGAGATTGATATAGGACGGCTGCCTGCGCGGGATCAAAGGTCGAGGTGGTGCCGGTGTCTTTGGGTACTTGGTGAGCGCTGCAATGGGAGAAGTGGGAGATTTAAGATGCGCCGAGAGGTCGCCGCCGCCCAAATCACTGGCCTTTGTTCGCGCGACTGCCGATTGCGTTTTCCTATGCTTCCGCTGCCTGAGATCTTCGTCGCTGTTGAGCTTGATGCGAATTGACCTTCTCGTTGGACCGGTTTCCTCTGCAGGCTGAAGTGACTTCGAACGTGCGTGTCGACTGAGACTGCCTGACCGCGATCCATCTGATTCCGACTCCGATGAGAGGCCTGATGACGTCGATGATGATACGGGCCTCGGTCTTGGTGCTAGCTTCCTATATCCTGTAGTCCTGCCATAGTCTTTTTCAGAAACATTTTCAGGTTCTTCCATGGTCTTATGTCGAGGTCCGTGTAATCCAAATAGTTTTCCGAGCTGCGTAAAGGGTGCGAAGTTGCCGTATTCGTCATAGAAGCATGCAATAAGATAGACACCTGGAGATGCCAGTGTCGCAAGAACCCATCTAATAGAACCAATAATGCTAGAAGCAAAGCGTCGAGGGATAGAGTGCCACCATGAGCTTCGTTTTTGGCTGTCGCCTGTGTCGTTGAGCAATGGTGTACTCTCGTCAGCCGGCTTTTCGGTGAATCGCGATTCGTCGATAGTATCCTGGGCAAAGGATTCAATCTCGTGACCGGAAGGTCTATCGTCGCCGTGCTGGTCCTCGGAGGCCAATCCAATTGTGCCAATGGGACCTCCTATGCTGTTCGATCGAGATTGAGTTGGACTCGGGGGCGGCGATACACGGGCCGTTAGGATGTTGAGGGAGTTCATCGCCACAGGCTATCGCATTCCATAAGGTTGAAGAAGCAGTTCAGGGGATACGCTCGGGTCTTGAATGTAGGTGCAAAGAGTTCGGAATTCTGTGACGGCGGACGGAAAGAAGGCAAACAGTCCCGAGGAACGGATCGTCGGGCTATTGGCCGGCCAGGTTTCGCGGGGAGGAGAAGCCGTCGATACAAAAGCTGATTGACAGGAAGTGAAACGAATGTCAAGAAGGCATCGAATGCGTGCGGCCAAGCGAAAAAAATAAGGATAGAGGCGAGGACTAGGACAGGGGCGCAGTACAATCGCGATGGTAGGGTCAGGGAATGTACAAATGGCCTAATGATAAAGAGTGCCAGGGAGGAATTAACAAGGGCACTTTTTCAACGACAAAGCCCAAGCAGCAGAAACAAATCCAATCCAAAAGTACAGATGTCTCGAGTGGTGAGACGATTAGGTTAGCCTGGTCTAGTAACCTGTCGGTTGGTTGAATAGACTGCTAGACAGACAAGACAAGTCAGATAGCAAAGACAAGCCGCCCTCGCACGGTTGTCAGCGAGTAGTTATCAACTGTTTCGTGGCGTTGAGAGGGGAGCCGGCTGCTGGAGAGAGTTCTAAGGCTGGGGAGCCTTTTGTTGGTCAACTAAGTTAGGTCCAAGATCGGGTTCTTCCAAGCTAGAAATAAGCAGCCCTGCAGCGCTAGTTGTAAAACAGTAGCAAATACGTAAGTACAGCGGGCTATCGACAGGTGAGGCGGGGAGTCAGTCTTTTTTTCTGGTTTGTGAGAAACAAGAACAAAGAAGCCCGTGGCGATTGATTGCTGGGAGGAATAAAGATAAGATGAGGGGGGCAAGTTTACGAGCCCGCTTTGAGCGCGCGCAAAGAGAGCGTGAGGGATCTGGTCAAATCAGATCAATTCAGAAAGGAGTGAGTAGATCACAAAGGGAGTGAGATGTGAGAGAATTTGCTGATGGGTGGCTCGATTGACGACGGATGATGGTTGAGAGGGATGGCACGTGTTGGGGATTGAGGTGCCTAGATGCTGGGGAACTGCCAGGCTTTGGAGTGGAGGGGCTCCAGCCTGCGAACTCGAGTTTCTACTTCCTAGGTAGGCTGTTTTCAGTGCATCACTGGTCCCTGATACAGTGGCTCTACAGGGGTTCTTGGATACCGCGGCTCGTATCAATCATATCATAAATGACCTACCTAGGCCTCTCAGGGTCAGAAGACCAGAGACCGTATATCAGTCGAGAAAATAAAATAGGTAGTCAAAGATCATACCAAGTTTATCCTAATTCTCCCAATACTGTCTAAATCCTTTTGTTACCTTAGGACATAACATTGTCATAGGCTTCCTGCCACCCCCTAGCCAACGACGTATTACAATAAAAGACTTCTTCCACAAATCAACTACAATCAACGCAAGTATCCCTTTTGTTTTCCAAACAGCTCATGTCACCACGATGATCATGTTTCCTATTGATAACAGCCTCGCTATGGATCTTCCTCAGATCCATCAACCGGGTCAGCTTTCACTGCCCAGGCCTCTCTTTGCAATATCCCTTCCTGGCGTATCTGCCACAGCGATGTAGGATCAATTACACCATCAGGCAAACGGAGATGATGGATGGCATCGCCATCAGAGATGATTTCGCCCTCCACTCGTTCGATCTTGCAAAGGAGTTGATGAGAGTCGCATTGGCCAACATATCCTTGACGAGAATTACATGTGCAGACAACTTTCTGCCATGTCTCAACCACCTCTTCACTGAAATCGAAATCGCGTGTTCCTCGCCATGTGAGAGTCGCTGAGCCATGTACCTTCCTGCCACCATTTTCGTTCTTGTGGAAGACGACCGCACTAGCCTCGTCGTGAGAACAGTGCCAGATCGCGAGGCTCTTCAAATGCTGCATCTTTTGCGTAACTTGGCCAGCATTCACCAAGAACTCCGATATACGGCCCCGAGACCCTTTCGTCATGAGTGGCGTTGTGAGTATCAGCGATCGGAGTCGAGGCCAGTCAATGATCATCTTGCAAGATGTGAAGAAGTGTCGAGCATCGATCATGAACGACACAGAAAGATGTTCGAGGTTACGGCTCTTCACGGCAAATGCTTCACCCAGCTCATATTTTGTACGCCGGCGGATCTCTACTTGCATGGACGTACTACTAATGGTCAGGTCCATGTTGCTCCGAGTAGCTTCCATGATCTGTTCGTTGAAATCCTCGAAAATGGTCACTGATCTGATGTGCTGGGGCCATGTGGGAAGCCCATCCTGCAACCCTATTGCACAAGAGTGTTAGATACCGGGATATGCCTATCGTGTCTGCCGTTGACTTACTCTGGTCATGATACCAGTAACTCGAGCCAAGTGGATCTGGTGGGTGGAACAGAACCCGCCATGGCTCGTAGTTGATGCTCTCGAGATTTGGGAACTGCTTTAGCAATTTGGAGAGCGCGACCCGGTCGATTTTACGTCGCATCTGTCGGCGGATCATAAGCCCTTTGACTGCAGGGACTTTTGGGGGTCTCTTGCCCCCGACCTCTGTAATGACTGTTCTGAACAGCTGCTGAATAGCTGCGGTCCCTGGAGGCCTCACCTGCTTCCCTTTGAACCAGCCGTGGTTTGGATCAGCCCAGGCTTTCTGCTTCTCGAGAAAATTTCCATCACTTTCGTGCTTGAATCCGTAAAGATGGTTCTTGAAGCAGTGATCTGGGTCACTCGGTGAGTACGCATTGAGTTCCAATGTTATATGATGTGTAGGCTCCCAGGCTGCGAGCGCTTTGGATAGCTTTTGTAGTGCCTCTTTGGTGAGCTCGACAGGGTCACTCGAAGAAGAATATCCCCGACACTGGCGGCACTTATAGACAGGGAGCTCGATGTTGAGGTAAATTCTGCGAATGAGGTGTCTTTGCAGAATGATTGTTTTCAGGCCTTCGGCGGATGCTCCGTTCAACTCAAGTCGGTTGAGATTTTTCGATGCAAGAATGGCATGCCATTCTTTACAGACAGTGGACGCACAACTCCATCGTCTTTGGCGAGAGATCTCCTCTAGGATCATGCGACGGATCTCTTGAGGGAGAAAAGCCCAAGCCGAGCGTCTGGCCTTCTCTCGTCGTGTGTGGCTACGGAGCGTCACCATGATGACAGATAAGGTTGGTACATGAAGAAGAGAAGAAGAAGGAGAAGAGCAACAACAGACGGTTTTGAAGAGCCTGTATCTGAGTTTGTAAAACATCGGATTTATTATCTTAAAGTTTGGAGACACTGAACACAGTTCATCAAGCTGTGAGGCTATTGGTACATGGAAAGGCTGTTATGGTTTGTAGATGCTACAAAGTTTCATGAAGAACCAGAAAAATCAATATCAGCCATTCAACTGTCGACATCTTTCTGAAGACAAAATCATTATAGTGGTCAATGTTGATAGATTAAGTATTCCCACTTACACAAAGCGCTTATCTCTTTACCCATGCAAGGAATAAGATGAACTCAGCTACTGTCCCACTTAGATGAACTAACACAAGAGTTAATATATGGCTAAAACAGACTTCTCAGGGTCTCATCAAGCTTGGTATTTGTTCCATGTTCTGATCCTCTAATAGATAAACGATAAGTCGTATCGCCGTGTCTTTCATAAGGCGGTCGTAGGTTGGTTGACAGCTGACAAGGGTTGAGAGCAAGGGCATCTTATTAGACCTGGCCAGGTTGTGGATCTGTCGGATTTGCATGTTCGTTTTCGTATCTTGAATTTGCAAAATGGCCGGGTGGTTCTGGACGCGATGTCTCCTTGCATGTGAAGAGGAGTACCCTTGTTAATATGCTATGCACTTTTGAGAAGATGTTTCATATTACAACGAGTGACTAGATATGTAAGTAGCGGGAACTCTTCCTCGTCGTTTAAGAATAGGTATAACGAAATGAACGAGAGACACTTCAGCATGAACCTATCGCCGTTGGAGGCTGACTATCTCAGCGTGAGATCCTCCGGGAATTGACCATCATATATGGTCATCAAGAATTAGTAGACAACTTAAGCACAATAATTTGTTAGTTATCAATGATCACTGTACGTGACCACTCAGCGATCATGTAAAGAAAGGTTAGGAGCACTGGTAGTATGTCTGATACTGAGCAGCTTGGCACTTTAGACATAAGAAACCTCTGCCCTCAACCGCCAGCGACGACGAAACGTGACAGAAGAATAAATAAAAAACCATCATGCCCAACATGAGGGTTTATTATTAGGTATGTCTATCTTTTTTGGAAGTCGTTAAGTGAAAAAGCCAATACCAAGAAATAAAGTAGTACGCTCATGGCAAGTCATTCCTGCGTGTCGAATATGTCACTGGGTCAATGGTGTTGATGGTTGAGACGAACCAGTTTGATCACTTTCTTAGCAATAAAAGAAATAGATCGAGCTTCGGAAGATTACTCCGTAACTTAATGCCTTGAACATTGCCAGCTCATCAATTGCCATTCTTGAAGTTAGTGACAGCTCATACATAGATGATGGCGGTGAGTCCAACTCTCCAAGTGTGACAGCAAATATTGATAACCTACATATATCCCACCTTTGATTGAAAATCTGTCATGTTCTCTCAAGATTCTTTCGATAACCAAATTCATCTAATTAGTGCTACTTGTAACTACGTCTTAGCAGAATCTGCCCCTGTCCCATTGTCGTCATGGCCTGCACTTGGGGCTCGGGGTATAGCCCCACAAAGCGACAAGGCTGATGGCCCCCACCTGAACCTGAAGCCTTGCACAAAAAAAGGCTCCGATGCGAGGAGGAATTGATTGACTCATATTCACAAACCGTACAATTCGTTCCAAGCAGCAACAATCGTTTGCCTGTTCAACAACGCCGACGCTTCGCACGACGCCTGCGAAATCTATCACTCGAAATTAAACAGAGAATAAATCAGTATCTTCAGCAAAACTACATATCCTACTGGGCGATATTTGTGTTTGACTCACAAATCACCCCTCCATTTCACCCCGCGAATCGCAGACATCCCATCCCAGCTTCACTACCCAGCTACGACCGCCCGCGAGTGTGACTCCGACCGATACACCTCCTAGTAGATATGGCCCCTGTTTCTACAGGCTACGCGCCTGATCTCGAGAAATATCTCAGGTCTCTCAAGGGTCAGGCACTGGAATCCTCTGTAGAGAGCCTCATATGGTGAGACACCCGCCAAGTCCTTTACCAAGATGCTCGTTGCTAAAGCGCTCGCGATACCTTCAGTCTCCTCAAGCGACGACAAATCAAGAGCTCTGAACCCTGCGCCGTCGCTACAGCTCACATTCTACTCCAAGTCGTCGCCCGATCGAAATGGTTTAACGTTGACAGCTTGATCGACAACGTCTCACGTATTGGTCGTCGCCTGGTCGAGGCTCAGCCCAAAGAGCTCGTTATCGCCAACATTGTGCGCCGAGTTCTAGGCCTCATTCGCGACGAAGCTGCCGAGGATAGAAACGAGGGTGCGAGTGAAACTCCCAGTGACACCCAGATCACACCAACCGATGCTGTCCCGAACCCAGATGCCCTTTCTCACCAATGGCCTCCTTCGACATATGGCAAGCAAGATTCTGCCGGAGACTATATCACCAACAGCGCCAAACCCCCACCCGCTCGGCCAGGTCCTCTCTCCTCTTACAGCTCCGTCAACGTGCCTAAGACTCTCTTTCACCTCCTCTCAGTGTCTACACCCGGCGAGCTCGCACCCAGCAGCCAGGGATCACCCCTAGGTCTTTCAGGGGCATCAACTCCTTCGTGGAGAGCTCCTTCGGCTCAGGTTCATGCTTTGAGATCAGAGGTTATTGACGGTATTGAGGAAATCAAGGATGAGATCAGCTCTGTGGACGATCAAATTGCAGCCTTGGCTGATGTTCAAATTCACCCTGGTGACTACGTGCTCATTCATCAACCCTCACCTACAGTCGAGCGATTCATTCTTCGTGCAGCCCTGAAGCGCCGGTTCACAGTTCTCATCGCGACCGAGCCACCGAAAAAGCAGACCCCGGAAGTCCCCCATGCTTCATTCCGCAAGAAGCTTGCTTCCGCAGGTATTACAGTGATCAACATCATGAATGGAGGGTTGATGGCATACATGTCCCGAGTGGACAAGGTTATTCTGGGGGCGCACTCGATTGTCGCCAGCGGTGGTGTTATGGCCGATGCAGGTGCTGCAGCTATTGCTCGAGCCGCAAAGGAGCGAGGACGTGCTGTTATCGTCCTCGGCGGTATGTACAAACTCAGCCCTGTGAACCCGTTTAGTGGCGAGCTCTTGATTGAGTGGGGAGACTCTGCCAGCTTTGTCAACTTTGCGGATGGGAACATGGTGAACAGTGTCGAGGTTCGGACCGCCCTCAATGAGATGGTCCCTCCAGAGTTGATCGACATATACATCACTAATTTGTAAGTCAAGAAGCCGTTGTGCAAGGCAAACAACTAATTTTTTGTTCAGGGGGACACACTCAAGAGATCACTTGTCCAGTCTCATCGCAGATCATTACAAGACGGAGGACGTCGACTTTTTTCTGAACGACGAATGACGGAGGATTATTGAAAATCAAAGGACAAGGAAACGTCGCAAAAGTTGTGCCTTGCTTTCGTTCATTTCTCGGCGTTGAGCGAGACAGAGATTCCATTATCCAGTCAAGGAGTGAAGGTACCATAGAATTTGCTTGATAGCACATATCACCAGCGTTTTAAAATTTCAACCATATTGGGTTGAAACCAGCCTCACACAAATTATTAACAAATTACGCCGCAACCGTATGCATCGTATCGAGTCGTGTGCGGTGTATGAAAGCAATGACGACTACGGGCCCAAGTCAAGCATAAGTTTAGAGTATTGCCAGAGTGATCAGAGGCCGGGAATGCGGCACCACAGCTGTCAGTTAGTCTAGGCTCCCTCGCTCGGCCGCGTAAGCACCAGCTCGGCCATTGGACACAGGGGATCCTGGGGAGTCATAGGGCTGCGAATGCGAGTTGCGTAACCCCCTGTAAGGCTCTCGCTGTAGGGCATTTTCGCATGGAGTTCGGTGATTTGATCAGACCGGAGGTTGAAAGCGTTTCCTCTTTGGTCATGATGTGAGGTGATAGCTGAGGGTCATTGACAAAGGTTAAATAAAAGATATACCCTTCATTTCAGGCTGCCTATGATGCAGTCACATTTAGAAAGCTTTCAAAGCTTACAGTAGATTAAGCAGTGTGCTATTGTATCACACCATCAGCACTCACCTACCACCTACAGTATTCTCTCTCCCCGTTAATACCCCTCCATAATCGCATCACCCTCCTTCTCCTCCTCCTCCTCCTCCTCCTCCTCCTCTCATCATGACAGCTCCATCACCAGCCATGGACTCTTCTACCAGCAGAAACACTCCTCCATATCTCACAACTGGCCAGGCCCCAGCAACAGCTGACGATGCGCCGCCGCCTCCATACTCAGAGACTGATATCTACTCTACCTCTTCTCAACCCCCGCACTCACCACATGCTGGCTCCGTCGCCGGCTCCGGGCACGGCCCCGCAGCTCCCGGTGACGATACCGCCTCCCGCATGTCCTCAACTTCAACTACAGAACCCATCTTCACTCCGCCACTTACACCTCGCACCGAATCTAATGTCAACGCAACAACACTTACAACACACGAAATTCCCCTCTCTCCCAGTGTCGCTCTCTACTTTGAGACCCGGCCTGTTCCAACATCAGCATCTCAATGGGAGCCTCAGATCCACAGCATCACTGTGAAGCCGAACTCTGTGCCAGATGACATTCCTTATCCGGAAAATTGGGCGACTTCATACGATATCACAGCCCAAGATTGGGCCACTTTTGTTAACTTTCTCCTCCCCGACCACGATTCCGTCCGGAATGAGGCCATCTTGGGTGAAAAGGGCAAATCAGAAGATGGCTCAGATATCAAGTCATCTTTTGGTGGCGACGGAAGCGTCAAGTCGGAACGACACACAACTGATCCTAATGAACTACGTCGCAAGCGTGCAGAGGTCGAAGCTATCGTGCAACAGTGGAACTCTGGCTTCTTTGCTCCCCGAAATGTCATGATAAGGCTTCAGCCCGAGGAGCAATCGCACATGCCAGGAGGATGGGAGACCACATTCGACGATCCTCCAGTGCAACTCCCGCCCCAGGCTGGACCGTCCTCTCCGAGAGACGCGATGCCTCAGCGCAGACCTAGCGGCTGGACAGGAACTTGGGGCGGCTTCCAAGTTGACAATGACAGCGTCCGGTGGGGAGACAGATTTGTTGCTGATAGCAATGGGCTTCGCATAGGAAACATCGTTATGGATAGCAGGGGAATTCGCATGAACGGCCAGCCTGTGGGAGCCCCTTTTGGTCCTGGACCATCCCAACCACCACCTCCGAATGCTCGCAACATGCCCCCCTTTATGCCCGGACACCCAGCATGGCATCAAGGTCCCCCCGAAGCCCACGCCTTTCCTCAACGAGGACGAGCAGCTAGCCATGATCACCAAAGACGACGCTCTCGGTCGTCATCTTCATCTTCTTCCTCGTCCTCAAATTCCTCTTCTAGCTCAGAGTCCATTGGTTCTCTCCCTGACTACGACGATCTCAAGGACCAGCAGCTACCCGTTTACATCGCTCGTCTACAACAATGGACGGCTAATCCTCTCGAAGTGCGCAGCAAGGCTGATGTCAAGCAATTAAAAGCTGAACTCAAAGCCTCGAACACAAATGGCATTGCTCCCAATATTGACCGAAAGGCTCTCAAGGTGCAGGGCAAAGCCCTTTCGCAACAATGGAAGTCTTTGAAACGTCAGCAGAAGAGGGAACGGAGAGATCGAAAGAGAGATCTGAAGAAGAAGAAAAAGGCTGAGAAGAGGGAGAGGAGGCAGCAGAAGAGGGAGATGAAGGCTGCTCGCAGAGATCATAGGAGGGGCCAAAGAGGTCGAGGCCATGTTGAGACACCTCCTGTGGTGCCTCCTTTCCAAGTTCCCCCCGTTCATGTTCCTGCAGTCAACGTCCCTGGGGTCAGAGTCCCTCCACCAGCTCTCGGTGGCTGGGGATGGTCAGGCAGAGGAGCCGGCCGAGGAGATCGAGGCCATCATAGTCGAGGCAGAGGCCGAGGCTGGGGCGGTTGTGAAAGTCAAGGTCCCTGGGGCAGAAGTCGGGGAGGCTTTCAAGGAGGCTGGCCAAACCACTGTTCATTTGGATCTCCTGGTCGAGGCGGTTTCTTTGGTGGCGGAGAGTGGCCATCTCGCTCAGGAGAAGGTCCTCCAGGCTCATGGCCAGCAGACGCCAATGAAGATGGCAGTATTCCGCCGCCAGGTGCGGCATCAGCTGCAAAGTACAACACTGTCTCTGGGATAGAGACTGAGATTGCAACAAAGCAAAAGGATCTGGAGGTGAAAGAAATAACTTTGAGTGAGCGCAGGGCGCTGGAAAAGGAGATTGAGGCTCTTACGGAAATGATGGAGAGAACAAGGCTTGAAGCTGACGAGGCTTATGCTCGGGAGTTGGCTGAACAACTTGATGGTTAATGATGATTTTCAACTTCTTATGTATTTATATGGACAACCATTTCTTGAACTTTGTATTAGTATCTATCATCAAAGCAACTGTCCGCCTCTAAACCAGCTATATCGAGCTACTATAACGAGTTATATGGGCCGCATACCTCACTTCTGCACCGCTATCCAGTCTGTTTAGCCTGGACGTCCTTTTGCTAGAATTATTCTTCATCTCAGTTCTCATTACTTGAATCTTTATGCCTAGAGCAGTGCTTGTGGGTCACTTTTCATCGTAGTTCTTGATAGATCCAACTTTCACTTCTCAGTTGTACAACAGCGTCCCAAGCGTAGACTCCGACATATTTCACCCGGACATCACAACTTTTTATCTATCCGTCTATTAAACACACATTCCCCCTTTTTTCACATTCTCTTCTCCTTAATGCTTCGAGTCATCTTTTTCCACCAACGAACCGACGCCCAAGCTCCTGCCCACAGCAACCTTCATCTTCTTCTTCTTGTCCTTGTCCTTGCCTGCTTCAGGATCACGGCCAACCTCACCCACGGCTTCGCCCTCGTCCTCGGCTTCTTCCTCTTCCTCTGCAAGAGCCTCGTCGACTTGCTTCTTGATGCCTCCAAGATCTAGACGCATGCAGAAGGCGTCCTCACCGTCGGCGTAGTATTTGGACTCGGTCTTCTCGTTGGTGAAGCCGAGGGTGTTTTCGTAGAGGTGGCGGGCTGCGGCGTTGGAGACACGGACGTGGAGGGAGACGTATTTTGCCTGGAATGTCTCAACCATGGCCAGTTCTACACATGTCAGTTTCTACTCTGGGAGCAGTATCTCGATATACTTACGACTTTGGCGCATCAACTTCTCAGCAATACCCAATCTTCGGTGTGTTCTCATAACGCTCAGACTTGTAATGTGGCCATGTGGAATGCCGTCTGAAGGCTCCTCCTCCATCTTGGCAAGAACATATCCGACGATCTTGGGGTACTCGTAGGGATCCTTCTTGGGTCGCGAGACATCAACGGCGACGTAGCTCAGTTGGGGCCATGAGAGGGCATGGTAGAGGTAGTACTTGAGGAAGTAGTTCTCGGGGAGGTTCTCGAGGTTTGCGTGCTGAATGAGGGGCAAGTCTGCGTTTGTGAGGAGGCGGATATCCATGGCTGCTTGTGGTTCTGTGGTGCAGGTGGTGATGAGGCTCAAGAGATGTCGACAGAGAATGGTATAGCTTCAGCCCACTTCAATTCATCAAGCGGAATCGGCCCCTCAATTCACACGGCGGGTCAACACCTCAAGTTTGCGGTCAAAAGTCAGCCCGGAGGTCGGCAGTAAAGTCCCCCGCGCCGCAGAGGGACAACCCCACTACGAGGCTCTGAAGAAGAAGACCTAGAACGCTACGCCAGGCACCAATTGACTGCCCCTCCACTGTAACACCCGAGAAATGTCCCCCCCTGGAAGCGCACCTGTCAAAGACAAGCAATGGCCGCCACGGGACTTGGGCAGAAGGTGGATTACTGAGTTGGTGCTTTGTCTCTATTGGCGCGACAATTGCAGTGGACTCTTGAATTGTGTCAGTCGTGTAAACTAACGTGCAAGAGGACCACGACAAGAACGGTCTAAGGACATAGATAGATAAATATATAAAGAGGTCATCGTCAGTTGTTGTTCCTCTAGACAAGGTGTTCTTTTTCCAATTTAATTTCCGTTCTTCTGTTGTCCTAATACCTGGCATCATAGTGCCTCACTTCACCACAGACTAGACTATCATGGCTCTTCCTCTTACTGGCAAACTTGCCATTGTTACTGGTGCCTCTCGAGGTATGTTCTCTTACCTTGTCTACGGTCGATTGAGCTCTACTGACTTCAAAAGGCATTGGTCTGTCCATTACCAAGGCCCTTGCTGCCCGAGGCGCAAACCTCGTCCTCGCCTACACATCCGCCAGCTCTGCTGATTCAACAGCTAAGCTTGCTTCTGAGTTGTCCTCCAAGCATTCTATCAAGGTCGTTCCTGTGCAAGCAGACCTCGGCACCGTGTCAGGCCCTGCCTCGCTCATTTCACAAGCGGCTGATGCCTTCAGCCCACTGCGCATCGACATCCTCGTCAACAATGCGGGCGTTGCTTATAATGACAAGGTCCCCGACATCAAGCCTGAGGACTTCACAAAGAGCTACAACGTCAATGTGCTTGGCCCTCTTCTTCTCGTCCAGGCCGCACACCCCTACCTACCCACAGACCGCTCCGGCCGTATCATCAACCTCAGCAGTGTAAGCGCAAGTCTTGGTTTTGTTGGCCAGAGTGTCTACGGCGGCACAAAGGCTGCTCTCGAGGCCATGACACGAACTTGGGCCCGTGAGTTCAGCGAGAGAGCTACTGTCAACGCCATCAACCCTGGCCCCGTCCGCTCGGAGATGTACTCTCGCAACTCGGACGAGTTCAAGCGTCTCATCAAGCCTTTCATCCAGAATGCGCCTCTTATGGCTGCCCGTCCTGGCATTGACGATCCTGAAGTCGTCGAGGAGGCCAAGACTGCGGGTGGTCGAGCAGGTGAAGCTGATGAGATTGCTGGCATCGTTGCTATGCTTGCTAGCCCTGAGAGTGCTTGGTGCACTGGTCAAGTCATTTGCGCCAATGGCGGTATGATCTTTGGTATGCAATAGAGGGTTTCATCATGGAGTAAAGGAAAACAGAAGTTAGGTGTTTCTCAAGGATCTTCTTGCAGTAAATTCTACGCAACTTGTACAAATTCATTCAGCCAGTGATTGTGTCGTGCAATGAAAGTTGACCCTTCTAGACTGTTGTAATAAGTTTAAACTGCCCCGCCATTAGTGGGCGGTGACGCAAATTCTGCCACTCACCCACTCACTCAGTCTCACAACTCACTTACAAATCAGTGAGTCAAGACTCAACCCAAAGAACACACACAGATACAATGGAAACAAGACAAACAGACTTCTCTGATCCCTTCGAGGATGTCCTCAACCTCGAAGAGCGCTTTTACTCAGAAGGTTACCAACAAGGCATCAAAGACGGCGTTCAGGCGGGGCGGATTGAGGGACGATCTTTTGGTATGCAAAAGGGCTTTGAGAAGTTCCTCGAAAGTGGCCGTCTTGCCAGCAAAGCTATTGTATGGGCGAACCGAATACCACACCAGGACGGTACTGCTTCAGGAGAGACTTGCACATTACCACTGCTACCCAAGAACGCAAGACTGGAGAAGAACATCAACACTCTGTATGCTCTCGTAGAGCCAGATACACTCTCGACTGAGAACTCGGATGATGCGGTTCAAGACTTTGATGACCGGGTGAAACGGGCACAAGGAAAGGCCAAAATTGTCGAAAAGATGGCGGGCAGTGGTGGAAGAGAGACAGCGGGAGCATCACCAACAGCCTGAGAACATCGGGAACGGATTCGGAGTTTGGTTTGGCGTATGAAGGTTGAAATCAGTAACATCGGTATCAAAGACTTTCATAATTGAAAAAAGAAAATCATCTGCATTGTCAATGGAAATTCTATACCCTCACTACCTCATAATTGGTATCCACAACCACCCTCTTCGCTTCTAATTTATTTGAATGATCTGCAAGGGTATCTGTAAAAGTTAGCACATACCCCCTTCGCAATTCACCAGCATTTGCAACGTACCCTTCACCATAAGATGTCTCTGTCACCTCATACTTGTGTACATCCCACTTTCCAGTTGCCAAGGTCTGGCCACTGGGCAGAGGAGGCATCCCATTAACGAACACATCCTTGGTCGCATCGGTCGCCTTCTCGAGAGCCTTTGCCAAACCAGTCTCGGATTCCTGCTTGACAGCCACGAGCTGCTTCTCACCAGCCTCACCGATGAGCTCGACCTTGGGAGCCGCGGCGCTGCCGACAGTGAGGAGCTGGGCGAACTGGGATTGGTTGACGACGCTGAGCTGGGGGTAGTTTCGGCGGTTGTCGCGCTTCCAGTAGGGGTTGTCGGCGATGTCGGCGGCGGGCAGCGTAACGGGGTCGTCGTACTCGAGAGGAGGGTTGGCGCCAGGTGTAGGGTTTCGGAAGTGAGGGTTCAGAGGAACACCGTTGGATCGCTCAGGGTCGATGGCCACGAAGCGACGGAAGGCCTCCCAGATGCCCGTCGACTGGAGGGTTTGCTTCTGTACGACAGAGGTTCTATTAGCGGCTGTATGTCATGTATTGGCTTTCATAATGGATGTGCGAGGTAATTCGAACGGAGGGGCTGCTGTCGAGGGGCCATTGGGAGGCATTGAGTTCGGAGATTTGTTTGTGAGTCGTACCTTGGCGATGCTGACCACGTTGCTGGCGGCTTTGGCCGCTTGGGACGACATGATGGTGGTGGTAGGCTGATGAAGGCTGTCGTTGAGGTTCGGGTGATGGAATCGATTCCAAGTTGAAATGGCGTCGTGATTATTGGCTGACCAAGTTGGTTTAGCCGAGGCTCCACCGAGAGACATGAACTACCCTATAGACTTCTCCCGTTCAAAAGGTGCTGCCGCAGATATGGTTTCGGTGTCATAAATGACTATGGACTTTATAGTATTAGTATATGTTGAGAGTTGAGTCCTTCTTACAGCGAGGTATGTTGTGACGAAAAATAACTGCTGTACAGTTGGTGGCTTCTCCCACGACAACAACGATACCGCAGTCAACTACACACCTAGGCATCTCATGACCTGTCTTCAAGCTCTGATGGCATCAGTGTGAGAAGATTGAAAAGACTTGTCCTAAAATCAAGCTTGAACCATAAGAAACAACTGTGTCATCGAATTATGGTTAAGGACATGCTCCAATGGCTGGCATTCCCACTGGGAGACTTAGTGATCAAGAACGAAATAATTCTCAAGGCATCATCGAATCCATACCAAGATAGGAAGCGTGAAATGTTGTAATCACCCGTGTTAGTACTGGTATACGAACACTTCTAATCTGCAGCAAGATACGAAAACAAAAGCCCTTTAACCAAGGCATATCACCAGTGCCGATTGCCCCCACTAACCACCATTATGCGCAGGCGTGCGACCGATCAAAGGCCCATCTTTATTTGCTTGCCAGCTCTTCAACCAGTGCCTGAACACGATCAAGAGTGCCCTGGGGGCTTCCAGCCTCAGCAACCAGAATCTTGCCCTCCTTGCTAATGACAAAAACGCCGCGCGTCGTTCCCTTGGGAGCCTTCTTGAGGCCGATGGCTTCGATGAGCGTTGCCTTGGGGTCGCACAGCAATGTGTAAGGGAGCTTTTGCTTCTCCTTGAAGGTTGTGTTGGCTTTGGGGGAGTCGGCGCTGAGACCGTAGATGGCAAGGCCGTCCTTGGTGAGAGGCTCATAAGAGTCGCGGAAGAAGCAGACTTGCTTGGTGCCTGCGGAAGAGTCAGATGGATATTCGGATGAGAAGGCTTTGCCAACTTACAGCCAGGAGTAGATGCCTTGGGGTAGGTGAAGAGGACGACACCAGACTTGCTCTCATCAACAAGCTTCTTCAATGTGGTCTTTTCACCATCATTGGTCTCTATCTCGCCTCCAAAGCCATCAAGGTCCACAACATCGCCAACCTTGGGCTTGCCACCGGTCTTCTTGGGCTCATCCGCCTTAGGTTCCTCAGCCTTGGGCTCTTCCTCAGACTTCTCCTCCTCCTTAGTCTCCTTAGCCTCCTCCGGCTCTTCCTTCTTCTCTGTGACCTTGGCAGCGGCCTCCTTCACCTTGGCAGCGGCCTTGGGAACCTTGGTAGTTGACTTTCTCTTCACAGGAGGAGGGGGAGGGGCAGTAGATGCCTTGCGCTTGCGAAGTTCCATAGGCATGGTGATATATGGATGAAGCGAGAGGATTTATGCAGTTTGCGATAATGCGATACGATGCGATGCGATGCGCTGAATGCAACGAATGAAGATCAATGCTGTATCTTGTAAAGCCGGGGGATGAATTTATGATTAAAAACCACGGCGCGAAGAGTACGAAACGCGTAAAGAAAGGGCGGATGAAGGAGACAAAAACAAAAGATGAGGTTGGGCGCTTGGGGGAAATGGGACTTGCCCGTCCGTCGCAGTCGCATTCGAATGAGGTGCCTCACCCCGGTTCGGGAGGTCTCGTCTGGGGACCAATAGAGGCTGTTCTAGGCCCTTTCAAGCTTCCGGGAGCTTGGACCACAAGCTGCTCGGCAGCGGATGGCGCACGGGCCATGCCTTTTCGCTTAGATGATTGATAGTGGAGACTCTCTGTTCTGCGATTGCGGAGCTGAAAAAAGAAGACGATTGAAGAGATGCATCAATTGAAGTTATGCTTTTACTGCGCACCAATAGAATATATGCCGAAATCATCCCAAGATGAGATGAGATGAGATGTTCACCATTATTAACCTTTAACTCTAAGCTACAATGCAAAGACTTACAATATGAATCCCCGAGTAAGTCTTTTTTATGCAAATTGAAAAAACCTTGTGTGCTAACTCAATATCTACAGAATTTTATGGCCCCAGGGGCTGCTTTCACTATGGCATGCGTTCTGCTCGTGTGAGTAAAGAAAGTGGCGTGTTCTTCAGAAGTGAAGATATCCCAACATTTTCCTAGAGAAAAATATCCAAAAGACTCTGGATATAAGCAGTAATCTGATAATCTGTAGATACACACGCTCTTCCATTCACTCCGCTCGAGATCAAGCAGTACGTTCCTCCATTTAGCTTCATCAATGTCAACTAACAGAACCCCCTGACAGAAATCCTCAAAACTACCAGGGAATGGAGAACATGCACCAAGACGTGGTTCATCATGAGAGCCCACTAGAGCAGAGTAAACTTGTAGCATACATCGGCGTATAGGGAGCAAATCGATGGCCCCTTGTCACTAGACCTGAGCGTCAATCATTCTGCAAAGCATATGAATTTGAACGTATAGTATTTTTTATGATTTGTTGTCTAGTTTCTCGAAGATACATCATAAACAAACTCCATTTGAATGCCTGCGCTGCACCGATTTCGCCATGCCTCGACTCATCAGCCCCTTAATGCGACTTAAAAAGTCAAGCTTTCTCTCTGCCCTTCAAATAAGAGAAGGAAGGGGTTGTGCAGCCATATGCGCCTGCTGTATACATTCCTCTGTGTATATTAAAAATGGAAATGATAGGAACCAAGTCGCCGTAACGCTCGCCACGTATGTCCCATTGTGAACCAGAAAATTGTCTAAGCCTTCAGCCGACTAAGGGTATCTCAGCCTTGCCCCATCTCCTAATCCTATACCTTCCGTGAATCCATTTGTACATTCCTTCGCCATGATCGTTCAACTCCTGTGATTCTGACGTTTGCTCAAACTGAGGACTGTTAAGTATTTATGACTCCGCCGTAGGGTCGAGCAGTAAATGGCGTGCCTCAGCCCTGGCATGGTATAATTGCCTCATGACATATTCGTAAGTCAGCATCGTGACCGTTGCTGCTGGAACAGCCCGCATCATATTAGTACCAAGACCAGCGTAGAACGCTCGCCAACCTTCCTCAGCTAGAATGGTTCGAAAGGTATGGACAACGCCCTGATACTTGGGCTTCTCCACGGGGGCCCTACTCCTGGGGCCTGAACTTGCGACTCCCATCCCCTGAACGAACTCTTCGCCGGCAAGTGGGCGCCGTTGGGTTTGAAGACGGGTGCGGATGACTTCGTGAGGGTATGTGGCAGTACTGGCGAGAATCTTGGATAGAATAGAGGCCCCCAATATTCCAATAACATGAGTTTTATCATCTCCCTCATTCGGTTCACCCATTCCCTGACCGGTAAACTTGGTCTTCAAGTACTCGTAGGTCGGGAATTGCACAGCAACATGTGTTAAGCCGAGGAGTGCTGGTGTTAAGCCCGAATAAAATGAAATGAGACCTTCCGAAGTGTACATCTTGCGAGCTGCATCTAGCGTTGATCGGTAATGCCAGTCGTGCAGCGTTGGCCGTGCTGTTGGTGTGCCCACAGCTTTCGGGTAGTATGTAGAGTGGTGGTCTTGTGTGTTGTGGCGGATATTGCTCTGTGACATGAGCCGAGTCTTGATGACCCATATCGGGTTGGTGACGATTGTACTGCTGGCGCCTGCTACGATAGACGACCAAAAGTTGACTATGTGACTGTTGTCTGTTTGGTGAAACAAGGTCAATATGCCGCCCCTCGCCATTGGACCAAGCGCACTTACCAGAATGTTGTGATATATACCCCTTGCTCTTGTTATAAACAGTAAACCAAACAGCCCATGTTGGCAAGTAACCCATTACAATAGGCCCCAGACCACGGTAGAGACCTCTGATTCCTTCCTCTCTCCATATGACCTTTGCTGAACCAACGAGACCGTTGTACAATTTAGGGTGGCCGACATGTCGTCCCTTATTCAAGGCGGCATAGCCGCCCTGCGCCTGTAGTTTGGTCTTGATGACGTCGAGAGGGCATGTCACGACACCTGATGTGAAACCGCCCACTGCGCCGGCGACAGCGTTGAACTGGGTATCTGAGGCGTTGAGTGCCCATCGGTGTAAGGGGGTGATCGTCGTGGAGTACATTGGAGCGTTGGAGGATGCGTAACCGTAGGATGATGCAGCATAGTCTGAAGACGGCGACTGGGCAGCTTCGGGAGGGACTTGGTCAGTTGACGACATCCCAGTCGTCTTTTGTCAAGATTTGTCTGTCACTGGTCGTATTTTTGATAACTCGATGGGTGCGATATGGACTCGAGAATGAAATGTGACAGAGCTATTATCTGTCGTTATCGATCAATCGTGTAGACTATCCCGGGCGCTCGTCCTCAGATATCTCGACTCGATATATCTTTGTCTCCCGGTCCGGCGCAGACGTCAAGTTGATGTATTTCGGGAGCCGGGATCAACCCTACGACAAGTCCTACGGGCCGTGGATTGTTCGCAACCTAGTAATCCGCTATCACAGTGATCCCTCAATGTCCCAAGCCGATTCCGCCCCCAAAAAAATCAAAAGGTTCCGCCTGTCGAGAGGAACTGACGTCTGCTGCTGTTGGAACCTCGCAGCCGGTACGAAGGTACTGCGGGGGAACGCTCCCACGCGCCGTGACCGACCGCTTCCCGCTCAGCGAATGGCGCCGGCCATTGACTTATAAACTCGAAAAAAGCGATAGCCTGGAGACCAGAGAAACCGATGGGGGTTGGAGACTGACGCTGAGAGCGAGGGCAGAAAAAGGACGGAAAAAGAGGTTGGGATGATAGAGAGAAAAGAGTTCTATGAAGTTAGAATAAGTGAGAGGAAGTAGAGGGAAAGAAGAATCAAGTTTCCCCGATGGCGAAACAGAGCGGATGGAGAAAGCAGCGCGGGCTACGGCGGAGGGAACGACAGGGCCTGCACTGGACGGGGCGGGCGGTTGATCAACTGGAGGACGCCCTAGATGCACTACAACCCACTATAACTGCACTACAGCAGCTCCTGCAGGGTTTGATTCTGTGTTTTTTCTGTTGATATGGAGTCCGCTGAATGCTTGTTCAACAAAATACCGAACTATAATTCCAGGGCACAAAACGCTATCATATTCGTTATCTTGCAGAATTTCTCTTCTAATCCGGGCTTGTCATCTGTTTTTGCACCGCTGCAAGCCGGTACTAGCGGAGACAAGAGATACCTTAGCTTAACAGTCGAAATGAAAATGACGCAGTGTGAACTAACAGACACTAACGTTAGAGAAAAATAGATAGTTTTTACGTGCAAGAGAGAGATACACAAATGGGAAGGGTAATATGATTGCATATGGCATGAGAGCACGAGCGTTGGCAGCTGCAAGTTGCGTGCAAGGCCCGGTATCTCTCGAGGACAAGCTCCGGTATCGATCTTGAACCCTTGCTCGACGTGGGATGACGACGTTGGGCGGTTGTATTCCGAGGCTTGAGGTGCAGAGGATATTATCCGAGGCATGAGACGAGTGTGACTACACATTCTATACGTGATATCAAGTGTTTAACTAACATGAAAGAAACTGACAGTCACAAACTCATGCTTCATTTACACATGTTCATTCAAATTGACCGTTTCATCCCGAACCGGCTTCCCACGGGACAGGGTCATTTCAATGGACCCCCACATCGTCATTCTCGAAGCCATGTGCATCACACGCCACAAATTGTGCCACATATCACAATATAATCTCGAACGCCACACATAGACTTAGTCATCGTTTTTTTGGGGTCCTTCTGCCCGATCGGAACCTTGTCAGCCAGCCAGAGAACGACAAAGGAATGGTCATCAAGACCACGTGACGTCCCGAGCTCTCCCAGGAAGTTTTGCAATTGCTCGCTCAGCCCATCCCCAATTCGCGCCATTTCCGACGAAACGACGACGACGACAACCACGAATTCCAAACCCCAGCCTCGGAACGTGTCAATCGATCCTCCTCCAAAATGAAGTACTCGCTCGCCCCCTTCATCCTCCGTAGGCCGTGGCTCGCCCGCCTCTTCAAGCCCGCCGCTACCTGGTACGTCAATGCCGCCGGCTACCGCCAGCTGGGCCTCAAGTATGCGAACCCCCCCCCCCTGCGAACGCCAATTGGACCTCGAAATTTGGAATTGGCGAGACCTGCGGACATTATTGGCTGACCAGAGTCTTCAATTGGTTGATGTAGATATGATGATCTCCTCGAGGAGGAGAACGAGGTTGCCCAGAAGGCCCTCAAGCGTCTCTCCAACGTCGAGTCTTACGAGCGCATCTACCGCATTCGACGTGCTGTTCAGTGCAGTTACCAGCACAAGCTCCTCCCCAAGGACCAGTGGATCACCACCGCTATGGT
Organism: Fusarium secorum; assembly: GCA_013363185.1. NCBI lineage: Eukaryota > Fungi > Ascomycota > Sordariomycetes > Hypocreales > Nectriaceae > Fusarium > Fusarium secorum. The sequence goes on from JABEEM010000569.1 coordinate 66,603, forward strand.
ATGAATGACGACACCCTGCGATCGAACCTCTCTGCCGGGCCCTCGTCGGCAAACAAGAGTTGACGATCCCGAGATATCACGAATGGATAGAATATCATCGACTAACTCATCACGCTCTACAGGACAAGCCTTACCTCCAGCCCCTTATGGAGGAGGTCGCCTCCGAGAAGGCCGAGAAGAACGAGCTCGACTCCATCGCCGTCGTCCGAAAGCACTAAATCATTTTTGGATCTCGGGTTGGGAGATCAGAAGGGAGAGGTTGAATAGTAGCAGGACGGTGGTTGAGAGGGAATTGGCGCCTCCTAGAAGAATGGTGGCCACACCTCAACGGACTAGACAGTTCCCGTGTATCCTACGTATAGACGTCGTCTGACTTGACTCATTTTGCACATATCGTCATGACCCTCTAAATAATTGTACGCATGTGGATATTTTATAAAACTGTCTCATGCACAATTTTGTAATTTACAATGTACCCGCTGAGAATGACCTCGCGAGAAGTTCATCTCCAGGCAGCTCTTGTGTCGCTGTCCAAGGAACTCTAACAGAAGATGCTGATATATCGCTTCATCCAGAGGTCCCAAGCTTCTTACACGGATCCCATGTACGCTGGATGATCAGCCTTTCCCAGGCATCATCTCGCCAGCGCCTCTTCTTTCCCAGTCCAATCCGTAGGTATCCCTTCCTCGACGCCATACGCCGAGCATCAAGCTGGATACTGAATATCTCCGACATGCAGCTTTTCCCTAGTTTTTCACCTCCCAACATGCGACTCCGTCGAAAATGCTGCTTTTCCCATCCAAATATGGCCGTTAAGCTCGTGTTAAGTCGTAACATAACGCCCTCCATGATCAATGCTCAACATGGCGGCATAGTGAGTGTGATAGATAGAGAATAGGTAAAGGTAATTAAATCCTTACACTCGCTGATAGAAGAGCAGGTAGGCAACCTTGTTGTCCTTGATGTTGTCCTTGACCTGCTTAGCCTTGGTACTGCCGTTACTAGTACCGTTGGCAACGCTGCTCCATTTCTTCGCCCCTCCGGCAGGGCTTGTGACCTTGCTCCAGCCGTCATCATCTCCAGCATCCTCATCGAGAACCGCCCCGAATCGGTTTCCAGCAGAACCAGATGATTGACCGTCCTTGCGGCTGTCTTTGATCTCTTCCTCCTCGCCGCCCTCGGCAACATCTTCACTTCGGACCCTGCGAATGACGGTGTCGTCGATGCGAATCCACTCGCGTCCTTCTTGACGTCGAACATCAACAGTATAATGTCCACCACTGGCGTTCTTTCCATGGTGGTATACAACGCTGATCAACTTGTACTTGGGCATGTCGTCATCACCGTACGTCTGGCGTTTCTGCCGCGACAAGGCTTCACGAGGAATCTCAAGCTCCAAGGGGTAACCGATCTTCTTCCAAATTTTGACGGTCCCATTACCTTCTGCATCAAACTGGAAGCGCTTGAGATGCAGTATGAGGACGGGAGGTAGTGTGTCAATGAAAACTTGCTTAGTGGCCGTGACATCCTTGCCACGAGGTGAGTTGAAGTCTCCCTGGAGACGCTCCGGACGAGTAAGACCCCGCAGAGCGTCTACAACATTGCGCACGTCAGGAGATCCAATATCCAGCTGAAGAGGCTGATAAGGCTCAGTGGTGATAGAGTCCTTCAAGCCTGGTACACGGAACTCTGACCTTAATGAACCACCAAAAATCCTCGAGATGGGGCTGAAAGAGTTAGGTCCAGAGGAACGAGAAACGGCGGCTTTTTGCTTTCTGCCAACTTCAAGCCAATCTTCACCACCAGCACCTGACCCAGAACTGGCCCTGCGTTCTTGATCAGGCAGTGCGGAGTTCTTGAGGACTGAAGTACACTCGTCATCAAGAGACTGCAACAGGAAGCCGAGGAATTCCTCAGCATCTTGCTGATGACCTCGCTATAACCAGTCAGTGGAAATTCGTGAATATTGTAAGTGGTCAAGAACAACATACCCTCATACTGGCGAATCTTGGAAGCTGTCTGATAGCTTCGTAAACGAATTCAGGGGTGAAAGGGTCACCATAGCGCTCCAATTCCTCATTCTTGAGACTAGTTCGCAGAGATTCAATGCCAGCAGCAGACTTGATGGTCTTGAATTCATGCATAAACATGATCCTCGAAAATGTCTGTCAGTGTTTTGAGTCAAAGAACTTAGCATGGATGCACAACTTACATGGCATCGATAAGAGGAGTATCGCTCTTGAAGCTGTGAACAGCACGCTTGCTGATCTGGCTGAGGAAATCATAGAAGGGAAGACAAAACATCAAAACTTGCAATACCTGGCATTGGTTAGCGCGATAGTGCGACCAAAGAAGGCATCGAGACATACAGAGTTCATATAACACATGTTCCCGGTGTTGATCAGGCCGCGAGGCTCGAGAAAAGAAACTTGGTCGGCGAGACCAACGTGGAACGAGTGAATAGCCTCCGCAACAGAGCTTGCGTTGGCTTTAGAAAAGCTGGAGGCAGAGCCGTTGGTGGCTCCAACAGCACCATCAGTACTATGGCCGTTGACCGGAGTACTAGGAGAGGCAGTACCATTAACCGCATTCGATTTTCCAGGAGCAGTAGCAGCAGCAGGCTTCCTCAAAAGGTCCGCCCAGTTTGCAGGGGCAGCTTTGACTGCAGGGACAGGTTCGGCGGCGGGCTCAGGCTCAGCAGGCTTCTCAGGGGCTCCCTTCTCGAGGGCCTCAGCTTTCGTCGACGTCTCATGAGCAGTTTCAGGGGCTACATCGCCGTTTGCCGGCTTTTCAGCACGCACTGGCTTAGCCTCCTTAGGACTGGCCTTAGGGAGAGAAGGAATAGCTGGGGCAGGGACGGTGGAGGAACGAGCGGCAGGGCGGTTCGTCGCAGTCGAGGTAGCGCTGGTGGCAGTGTTGGTGCGAGATCGTTGCTGGACTGGAGAGACGGGAGAATCGGCAGCCTTCACTTCGGCCGTCTCAGAGGGAGCAGCCGAGGAACCGGGTGTGAGAACTGCGACCGAATGCTGGGCGGCATTAGCTTCAGGAGCATTGGCCTGCTCTGTGGCCGCTTGTTGCTGTTCAACTGGTAAAGATAAAGCTTCACTGTCAGCATTGAGTTGCCTCCTCCGTCTTCTCGACTTTGTGGCCCTAGCAGGGAACTTGAAATCGGGGTGAGATGACCATGGTAGCTGATAGGGTCAGTTGGAGTAAGATTTGCTATCAGTCGAACAACTTACAGGTGCACGGAAGGGTTCCTTGGGAGCGGGAGGAGGCGAAGGCACACTGGTCGGCTCGACATGCTCGACAGGCGCAGCAGGAGCGGGAGGAACTGGCTCAGTCTCCTGGGGGACCGGGGGAGTTGGGGGAGGAATCATCTGTGACGAGTGGGTGGAGGTCGGAGTTTGGGGCGGGATTGGAGCCGCAGCCGGAGGTTGGTAGGGATTCGACAAAGCAGGTGACTGTTGCTGAGCTGGTCGAGGAGTATAGCTCGGAGGAACGCTCACGCCAGACATGGGGATGTACTGAGGCATAGCAGGTGGTGATCGTGCGAAGTTCTGGTAAGGCACATATCCAGGAGAATGCATTCCAGCATTTTGATACTGTGCGGTTGGGTATTGACCATTCTGATACTGTCCAGCCTGGTACTGTCCGCCCTGATACTGCGCGTTCGGATACTGTGCGTTCTGGTAGTGGTGACCCTGGTAGTGCGGCTGATAACCATAGTACGGCTGGTTGTAGGGCATGTAGTTAGGATACATAGCATTCATGTGCTGATGGTGTTGCTGGTACGGAACATAGGGAGGAGGCTGCCTCCGACGAGGCGCTCCAGGACCGCCGACCATATCGGCGCCGTGAGCTCCTCCCTGTATATTCTGCCCAGCCGGCAGATGGCGGTTACTCATCGTGCCGGCTTGGGAATTGAGTGAGGACGGGAGTCGCCCAGTTGATGCGACACCCGTGTGAACAGCGTGTGAGCCTCCTCTCGCGGACGCTGCAGGTTTCGTATGCGGCGGGCTTCAGTTTGACGAAGTTTCTCGGGTCGATACGGCGAGGGCGTTTGCGACGCGACACGAGCTGTGGGCGGCCTAACGTACGTTGACCGCAAAAAAGTAAGTTGATGGGTGGGTTTGTCAAGTCGGCACGGGTGAACAAAGGCGACAGACTCAAGCCAATAAAGCCGCACAAACAAAGGATGGAAAACGAAACGCAACAAATAATTCCGAAATAAAAATTGAATGACTTGTTTCAATGAGCGCAGTCGAAGCCGAAGAGTAGACGCACTGAGAGAAAGGATGAGGGAGAGGGAGAGGATTTGCCGAGTTGCGTCAGGCAAAACGGGGGGACGCTTGACGTTGCGTTGCGATGGTAGGTGAGGTAAGGTAGTGGTAGCGTAAAACGGAGGTCAGTCCGTCCAGTGAGGAATAAAATTATCCACCTCAAGGTGCGGGCTTCTGCAGCGGCTGATATGGCTATGGCTATGACCTATGAGCACTGACAAACTCAAGCCGCAACGCAGTGGAGGGCACGCACGACAGCAGCACGCACTGCACGAGCCGGTAACTAAAAGCACAAGGTTCATTGATTGGGGGCAAATGTTGCTGTCTGAGGCAGAAAATCGACTCCAAACGAGGGGACTCGGATCCACTCACTCAAGGCCAACCCCCGGCATCGCTCTCTAATATCAACATCCTGGCTAAGATCACTAGATAGCAAGATCCTGGGCAACAGTGAGGGCAATGGGTATATTGCCCATATGTGTTTATTGGTGTTCTTTCCCTTTGTGCGCTGGGGCTGAGGCCGTTTTCAAAATCTCAACCTTATCACGGAAACTACAACAAAACTCAAGCCATGATGATAACGAATAAGCTATAAGATATTCAATTATGATCCAGTTTACTCCTTGTACCTGTACCAATGCTTCATATCCCATCCTGTAACCTTGATACCATCCTGTCACCTTAATACCGGAACTCCCAGAAAGACAAAGATATACGCTCACTATCATTACAATACAATGATTCCCATTCTTCCAAATCTACTCATCGCGGAACAGCCATCTACCACCGGGACGCATAGCTTCCCGATGTCTGTCTCGGACCGTCTGCTTTTCTCGCTGAGCAGCCTCTGATCTCTCTTGCTCCAACTCCTGCGTGTTAGGAAAGTCGGCGTTCCAAAAGCCTGGAGGACTTCGCATTCTTGAGTAGTGAAATCGGTGCGTCCCATACTTATTGGCAAGCTCCTGTGTCTTGGCCTCAACCCATAACTCTTCTCTTTCCTTCTTGTCCATGGTTCCCAGGCGGTATGCAAAATCACCCAGATACTCCTCCAGCAACTTCTGTTCCTCTTGTCGCTGCGCAGCTGTTAAAGGGGAATTTGGACGCTCAGATAGAGCGAGCACCCGCCAATCCTTTCCGCAACAGTGCAGATCGGTACAGCCTTGCATGCGAGACCTCCCGTTTCTGTCGCGCACCACATCAGAAAAAGCAAAATCGTGACCCTCGTTGGCTTGGGGGTTGATTTTGAAGTCGTCAGGGCGTAGTTCCGATATTGATTTGCGTCGCAGAGTCCCTTCCTTGGTGCCTGCAGGAGCCCGCGTATTCTGGGGTGTTAACTTGGAGGCAGCGCCTAGATCTGTAGCTCGACTCGGAGTATCAAGCTGTTGCGCGGGAGTTCTGTCTCTAGCTCGACTCCCTTGCTCGAATGGTAATACTCGCCGCCCTGGAATTGCAAGGTCTTCCGCTGTTGGGCTTGGTCTTGTTTCCGTTCTGGGGGTAAGTCGACCAGTAGGTGAATTCTGGGCGGCAGGACTGTTCAACAGTGCATCAAGTCTCCCCCTAGGAGTTGTGTTTGCATCCTTGTCCTTTCTGTAGGCCTCGCCGTCTTCAGCCAGAGTCGAGATACCACGTCCCAGCCTCTTTCTGAGGCGAGTGTCTGGTTTTTCTCGAGTTGACTGCACCACCCTTCGATTGACACTCAACGGCGTGAGCGCTGAGGTTCGCTCGATTGGCCGAGCCGTCTGAGCTACGTGGTCGGGTCGAACAAAGAGAGGTTTGGGGGTCGTAGCTGTAGCAAATGCTTCCCTATGCATTTGTTCCAACTTTTGTGACTCCTCTAGCTCACGTCGTTTCCTGGGCGTCAACAATCTTTGTGCAACATCTCCTAAGTCTATACTTTCTTGTGCGAGGAGAGTGGCAGGCCCCAACGGTTGTATGGGGCTCGAGGATCGCTCATTGGGCTCAACTTTCACTTTTTGTAATGGCGAGTCATTGGGGTCTGCATCGTTGCGTTTCCTCTTCCGTACCTCTCTTTCTGACACAATAACTGGTGTATCAGATGTCGGTTCTTGCTTAATTTTCACTTCGCTGACATAGCCCTGAAGCGGTAGCTCTGGTAGCTCTGGTAGCTGCTCCTCGTGGGGCCTCGATTCCCCCTCGCTTTGCGTAGAATCCGAGCTAGGGTTGGCGGCTTTTGTGTCGGGAACAGGTTGATTGTTGTCAGCATGGAGAGACGCCACGGCTAGAGGTGGAAGTTCCAGGTCCGCTTGCTCGAGGCCAGCTTCCGAAGTGAAACTGGTACTGGGACTGGGAGCAGCATCTTCTGTCCTTGCCACAGGGAGCGTGGTTGCCCGAGAGCTTCTGTTCTGACGATCTGTGATGCTGATTCGATGCTCCTCCTCAGCTGCCTTAATCCTTTTTTCCAGCATCGTCGCATGATTAATCCATCGATCGCGCTCCTCTTTTCTTTTCCTTAAGGCATCCTTTGCCTGTTTGAAGTTTACCGAAAGTGCCTTAAACTTGTGGCTAACTTTAGCACACTCAAGCTTCCAGTCTGGTTCGTTTTCTGGTGCTTTGCTCTCTGGCGATTTTCGTCGGGCTGATGCCTGTGAATTCTCTGCCGTCTTGGTTGTCGCTTGCTGGAGCTGTTGTTTTAATCTTGCATTTTCATCCGCCAACTCAGATGCTCTAGACGCGTAATCATCTCGCTGCTGAAGAGCTTCATCAAGTTCCTTCTGGGCCTTTTCAAGATCTAAAGCGTGTTAACCATCTCATTCACACCTTGTTCTTAATGACGTACCTGATGCGATCTGCTGGTCAATTAAATCACACGCACTATTGATGGCATCAAAAAGAGCCGGGCGACCAGAAGCAAGCCAACTTGTCATCGTTCTATATACAAACCAAATGACATTTCTGTTGACTCGTCTTTTCTGAGGATGTGTATAACGGTTGAAGTAGTGATGTACCTGGGCTGATGCAACCTCGACGCGTCTCCACAGTTTACCGACGCGGCGATTTCCACTTAGGGGACGCCCGCTGTCGCCGGACACACGTGACCATCACCGGAGGACTCATGATGAGATATCAAGAATTTGAATCATAAGACAAAAGGGAATCTGAGGAGCTTGGAGAATCTCCTATTGATAGCAAGTTCATTAGCAGTTTTATGATGTGAAATATGGAAGAAGTACAATTGTGGTACAAATGGTATTCCAAAAACTCCCCAAAGCTCCAGCTTATTCTATTCCAACACCTATTTGTGCGCCATGACTCTGACATGCATCTGATAATACACTCGCTATAATTATACAACTGATATTGTTCATTAGTCTTGATCCTTAGCAAGAGTCCAGCACTTGCGCATGCCAGTCCCCATGGACTCTTCATCAACAGCTTCAGGAGTCGCCCATCTCAGTCGACTTGGAGCAAGCGACTTTGTGTCATTCAAGTCACCATCTTCAAGGGTGAACAAGTGGACATGCATCGTAAGCCTTAAATGAGAGAAAAGCCATGGTACACTGCCAAGCTCTTCCACATGTTTAGGTTTCACTGCTTTGCCTCCGTGCTCACCTGCCAGCTTCGAAACGTATGACAATGCCTTCGATCTTCGGTTTGCCGGCGTGTTACCCTCTTTCGGGTCTTCAAGAATATAGCTGGGAAACTCCCACAGGCCAGCGAGAAGTCCCTTCTCTGGACGTTTCTGAATCAGATATTGCCCGTCACCGCGGCGAATCACGCAGACTAATGTCTCTTCTTCTCTGACTGCCTTTTTGATGACTTTGAGCGGGAATTTGCGTGCGTGATCGACAATAACCTCTATGTCGCGAGGACCTGGACCCGTTTCCACTTTCGTGGAAGCCTTCTTATCTCCAGATGGTCCCTTGAAGGCAAATGCGGCCAAGGTCATCTGCTTGCCTTGTCTTTCATTTGCCTTGGCCTTTTTGGAGGCCTTGGCTTCCACCTTGACCTCTGGCTCGTCTAAAGCCGTTGATTCTTCGAAGGGCTCACAGAGGTCGCACAAATCTTCGATGTCCCCAATCTTTGTATCACGGCCTTTGCTTGGGATCAACGTTTGTCCTTCGGCGTAGGCACGGCAGGTCGAAGTAATAGGGCACTCGGAGCAGTTTGGCTTGGGTATGCAGATTGTGCTTCCCAATTCCATGAGCGCTTGTCCCCATCGTCCAGGGCGATCGCTTGTTTCGACTTCTTCGTCGCTTCGAGCATTGGTCCCATCCCGCGCAATAGCTTTGACCAAAGCATCGGCAGCGGCCCATAGTGTATCGATCACGACTTTGTTAGTTTTCACGTTGCCGAATAGCCCAAGTTGCCGGCTCAACACGCGTAAAACGTTTCCATCAACCATCGGCGCAGCTCGCCCAAAGACAATGGCTGAAATGGCACCGGCAGTGTATCGCCCAACACCAGGAACCTTTGCCTCGAGATCTTGTGTGCAGGAAGGCAAAAGTCCTTCCATAGTCGAATCGTTCACCACAAGTTTTGCCGCCTCGTGAATTCTTGTTGCTCTGCTGTAGTATCCCAATCCACGCCAGGCACTGAGAACATCATCGGTACTTGCAGCAGCGAGATCGTGGATCGTGGGCCACTTTTCCATCCATCTGTTCCAGTAGTCTATGACCACAGCAACTCGTGTCTGCTGCAGCATGATCTCGCTGATCCAGACCTCATACGCTCGTCGTTCCAGGAGGTTGCGAAGTTCTGTCTGGGCATGATCCTTTGGGTTTATCCAGGCCTTGCGCCATGGCATCGAACGCTTGGTACTCACACTGTCAAACCAGCTGAGAAGTGCCTGGCGAGAGGAAGACTCCTTGAGCAATAGGGGTCGGTGATATGAGAGAGGATGATGCCTTGACGGAGGGGTGCATGGGTTTTGGCATGTCTCCCCTTCACTGGAGAATAGAATCTCATGAATCTTGGAGTTTGCAATTTTGCTTCTTGCGGGCTGCGTTTTCCGTCGCTTTGCTACAGGCAGCTTGATATCGTTTTCTGGCGTCGCGTCTCTCTCAGACGCGTCGAAGTCTTCGTCGTGAGAAGGTGAAGGGCGCTTAGCCGCGCGATTCTTAGTTACGGAATTCTTATCATCTTCAGGCTCCAACTGGGATAAGAATTTTTGCGATGCATTGATTGCACTTGAACGCGTCGCTCGCGCTTGTGTCTTCTGAAGGAATTTGTCCATGATTCCCTTTCTCCCTGACAGTCTCTTGAGTGAAAGTGGATGCGCTTTCGAAGAAACAAAGTAACAACAAAGCCTTGCTTAGTGATGCATAATTAGATCGAGTAAAAAGAAAAGTATTCGTAGAAAAGCTGGTAGAGAAAGACGTCAATAATCGTGGTGTTGCAGTATTCACCTTCGAGGTTTCGCGGGTGGGTTAATTAAACTTAGTGCTCCCGACGCCTAACAAATTAGCTGCCCATGACCGAGACAGCCATATCTCCCACCTAGAATTCTTCAGCATTGGCAACGGCAACAGAACCTAATACGCAAATTTGGATTTCTCCGCAATTCACCACTTCTTATAAGTCGGCCTCCTTCGCGAATATCAAAAATGGACTGCTCAGAGATGCTGGATGATGACCCTTGTCTAGGCTCAGGCCTGCAACCTGCAACCTGCAGCCGCCCGGTAGGCCTCCTCGTGCTGCCTATAAGCGCTCAAGTCGACATTCCCTCCTTTTTGTCTCATCTCATCTCGGCCTGAACTGAATTGACACTGCTCATATTTGACTCTAATTTGTACACCGCAACATATCCTCAACGGCCATGTTCACGAACTTTTGCAAAGCATGTTCTGGTATCTTTCAGGGGCAGTATGTGCCATCAAATATGCTGGCCGAGAAAGACTTGGTTGATGTTCAAGACACTGATTTTGGGATTCCTGGCTTCACGAAAGACGTGACTGAATGGAAAGTCAGACTGGAATACGCAACAGGAAAAGAAACACCAACGCCATATCTTCATCACAGCCTCCATGACCTGGCTAAAAATGCGGACAAGTGTAGTCTATGTGCTGCCATGTCGGAGAGGATACAGTCGGATAAACAGCCAGCGGCCATTCCTCAGAGACTGAAAGAGATGAAGGAAATGGGAAAGAATATAATTGGAATCCCTATCATCAAGCCAAAGCCGGGAACATTTTCTGGCATGTTCACTCTTGGGTTTCTATATGTCACTTGGAGTGGACAGAAGTGGATCGGCCATACTTTTCAAATCTACCATGCCTTTTTAACAGTCGGTAAGTACTAGGTCCGTCTTTCGACACAAAGTATCCTAATGCGGCCAGACACTTCAAATGGAGACAACCGATTCGTATGGAAACCTAAGTACGATCGCCAAGAATCGTTGCTACGGATAAAAAATTGGCTTCGTTCGTCGCCAACCATATCAAGATTGACTCCTCGGCTGCCAACAAGGCTGCTTCACTGTCAACCGTCGGCTAAGCCAGGAGGAGATCCTACAGTTAAACTAGTCAATACGGTTGGTTTTGACGTATCTACTCGTTACATCGCTCTTAGCCATCGTTGGGGCGCAGTGCAACCACTCATGTTGTTGGAGTCTTTGAGAGATATATTCCTTAAGAACATCCCCTTCGATACGATCCCACCAACATTTCAAGACGCCATCACATTGGCCAATGCGCTGGACGTTGAGTACATTTGGATTGACTCGCTCTGCATCATTCAAGATTCCAAGGATGATTGGCAGACCGAAGCTGCACAAATGGCTTCTATTTACTCCCTGTCCTATGTCACAATCTCCGCCACTGCTGCCCAAGATTCTGCAGCTGGCCTCAGAGAACAACATCCAATGCTGAAACATCCTTGTGAGATCATTCCGTCCTGGACAGGGTTTGAGAATCAGATTCCACCTGTGCCAGTGAGAATTGTGAACAGATCTGCTTTCTGCGATGCAGTTCTTGCCCAGCCCCTGTTTCGTAGGGGATGGGTCTTTCAAGAATGGATTCTATCGCCAAGGACCATCCACGTCGCTCGAGACCAGCTCTGGTGGACCTCAGCCTCAGATATGACCTCTGGAGGTTTTGCCGCAAACGAAACATGCGAAGGCTTTGACTTTGATGTTCATCGAGAATACATCCATACAATGGCCCCGGGGACCCTGTATTCGATGGAAAGCCAAAGTGAAGAGAGTCTTCAGCTCGTGTGGCATACTTTACTGCAAGAATACATGTCACGCTCGCTCACATTTGAGTCCGATCGCTTAGTAGCATTTGCCGGTATTGCTAGCTTCTATCAGAGTCATGCCAAGATTAAACCAAACTCTTATTTGGCAGGAATATGGCGCCATGCTCTCCTTCAAGATCTATTATGGACTATAAGTGAGGGTAGAAAAGTCTCACCGCCACTGAATTACCGTGCCCCATCGTGGTCTTGGGCGTCAGTTGAGCCAGCACCAGATACGAAAAAGAAGTTCCTGATAGGGAGCAAGGAGATAAACATAAAACTATCAGAGACGGAACAACCTTGGGTCTGTACAGCCACTGTCATTGAGGCATCCGTTGAGAGAATGGGGTCAGAATTTGGGTCAGTTTCTGGTGGGTACATTGCCCTTCAGGGCCCATTAATCAAGGCTCGTCTTTCTATGAACATGATCGATCTATCGAATCGTCTCACGGAAGAACAGGCTTTAGAGTTCGTACCAGGCGGGAAGTTGCGATTTGTCCAAAACCGTGTTACAGTGCCAGGGGGTCCAACTGTGGCAACCATGGGGGCATATACACATTTGTCGGTGACCAGGGCTCTACTCGATGATGTTATCCCAACTGTGCTGGCTGAAGAGGTTGTCGATATTTACGTTTCAGTCTTCTACTGCCGCTTTAATCGTGATGGGAGTCCTATTGGCGAAGCATTGGTTCTTGTTAGAGGCATTGAGAAAGGAGAGTTCCGCCGAATTGGCCAAGTCAGCATGACTGGAGAGACCATAGAGCCCTGGGCTGAGAATAGGGATTTTAGCAAATTTGCGCCTCTTACAGACGAGGAAGAATTTATCAGTATGGGGGATCGACCTGGGATCTACAACTATCGAATTGTCTAGTCTACCATTAAACAGTCTCATTAAGATTCATCGCCATCCCGTCCAGGCCATAGAAGCTTCCTGCGAATCACCGCTGAGATCATTCCATACAAAACAACGAACCACATAATCACGAGCAAGATTGTCATTACACTTGACACCCACTTAACCCCTTCACTTTGTAATTCCTCACCAATGTACGCCGTAGCTAGTGTGAAGCCAATATTCGGGAAGACGAAAGCCCACCAACTCATGCTGAACTTTAATTTCCATCTCAATGCAGAGGCGAGAACGGCGAAGAGGCTGAATCCAAGGAACCAGAAGCCGACACACCAGATCCATACGCCAGTCCAGAGTGCCAGCACTCGAAGGATTTTGTTCGCCATTGGGTATGTCGCAAAGTAGCCATAGCCTTCTGGAAGTGATCTCGACATACCAATGATGGCCACAGCTGTGTATCCTGCTGGGCCTACAGCGATGAACATGCCAGGTCGCATTGCTGGTGCTGGAAGACCATCCTGCATCAATCTGCCCAAATACAACGGATACATGAACAAAGATACAGTCCATCCAAGACCTTGGAAAGTCAGGCCAGCTACTAGCATTGACATCCGATGCTCCGGGCTCTGAGAGGACATGAGAGCAGAAGCAAGGGTCCCAGTGAGCATTGCTGGGAATACTGGTAGAATCCATGCTGGTGTCATAGAATGGATAGGCAAATGAGCTCCGGTGAATAGGACGTAGAACTGAACTATGGCTGATAAGATCGAAAGACCAGCATACAACCAGAAACACACCCGCAACGCAGTAGCCAGCCACGGCCCAGCAGCGGGAATTCCATATACAGTTGCATTCGCAATAATAGTAGCGACGCTGAGTAGAGAGCACGGGAAGAAAAGACTCTCAGTTGGATGCATTAGGCTATTCCTCAGCGCATATGGCGTCTTCATGAAGCGGAAAACAAGACCGGATACGATGGTAACAAAAAGGACCAAGGTAAGGATAAAATAGATCTTGCCGATAACCTGCAGACCTCGAAACTGATGTGGTGTTGAATGTAGCAGTAGCGCAATACCGCCTGTGCTCATGACGAACGTGAACCATGCCCATGTTATGTGCTTGAGGCGTTCCACGATTCGAACGTTGGCTGTGGACTTGAAGCGTTTTTGGCCTGCCACTCGTGTATGGCCTTCTTTCCAGTTATCATTGTCCATGTCTTGGACGCGGCGTTTGAGGTCGAGACGGCCATCGCCGTCTGCAGAAAAAGACATTTCGAGGCCGATACAGAGTGAGAAACCATGAAAGAAGAAGCTTGGTGGAGGCTTCAGTTGAAAAAGGTTGAGCTCGTAACTGGAAAAGGCCCACTGTTTGATCAAGGTCGTGACGAAAGTCTAACTTGGTGATGGGTCATCGTTAGTCATGATGAGGCCAGGGAGGCTGAGATGCGAGGTTCTTGATAAGCCAATTATTAAAACACCTCCAGTGAGATTTTAAAGGTGTCGAGCGTCGATCAAAGGTTATTTAATGGTGTTGTACTAACGTCATTTGAGGTTGATTGAAATAGCATGAGACATCTCCCGCTTCAACGAGCGAATGGGATGATGTCAGCTCATGAGGAGCAGACATCCACCAGTCGCCGAGATAACACTCCATGTACCCTACAAATAATTGAAGACAATACAATCTACATTTGTCCTTTTGTAACTAAGGAGCGGCCGAGTGCATCTGTCTTTGGAAAGACATGGTGTTGGATATTGTCCCCTGATACCCTTCATACTTTAATCATTAATTGAAGCTACACCATAAGAAACATGTAAACCCAGCTATTAAGCCTGTAGCTATCTCAAGTTTGCTGAAGGGCTTATACTAATAACGAAATTCAGCATGTGATTTGCTTTCGTTACACTCCAAATGGGCTTAACACAAATGCAGGCTTCGTATAAATCCCACCCATTGTGTCAATCACACCTCCGTCAATACCCCCATTTCTTATTCTTCGAGCGAGGAAACGAGGGCACCATGTCATCTAGGAGCGGCCGAATTTGATTCTCTGTCAGGTCCTCGAATGCCTGGTCGAAAGCAAAGTCTCTGGTGTTGAGCACCACAGCAAAGTCGAAATCCCCATTGCTCTCAACATGGGTGCGGGCGCCTTCGAAGTCACCGCGACGATAACCATTCTTTCGACGCCCAATTCCGCTCACAGCTATACCATTGTTAGTTTAGAAACAGTCATAAGGCAGAAACGTGGTACTTGCCATGGAAGCCGGCAAACTTGGCGATGGTGCTGGCACTCGCTTTGAGAGAAAATGCAGCGGTGCATTCTTCCATAATAGCACCGTATCCCCCGTACACTGCAGCAACTGATCTATTTGACATCGGGCGCAGCGCATCTAATCCAGCCAGGCGGCTTTCCTGGATAATGCGATCATTCCGGTGTTCGGATGGCGAAGTTTTGTACAGCTCTACATCCAAGCCTCGAAAGATGTTCTTTTCCAAGAAATCCATATAGGGCATTCCTGTGACGTTGCTTACTAGATACCCAAGGAGCATAAATCCATAATTTGAATATGCTTTCTTTTCGCCTGGGGTAAACTGTAGAGGCTGAGTGAGCATATACTCAATGACATCGCGAGTAGTGGCTGTTCTGTTTCCCTTTGTGGGAAGGGACATGGTAACCTTGTTGAAGTCTACTGAGATATCCTCGCCAGCTTCGCGTCGATCATATCCTCCCTTATGGTCGAGCAAATGTTTGACAGTGATATTCTTGGCCCGCTCGTCCTTTGCATCGAAGTAGCCCAGTCGCTTATAAACCTTTGTCCAAGGGGAGAGTTTGCCGCGGCTTATGAGGTTGTCAACAGCAGCAGCAGTGAACATCTTACTCACGCTGGCAAGAAGAAAGGTATCGTTTGTTGCAACAGTCTCACGGTCGTCTTCGGCCCAAGTATAGGCCCGCTCGGCCTTGATTACACCCCTCGATGCTATAGCCACTTGTGCTTGTCTGACACCATTTGTCTTCATGAACTTCTCCATGATCGAGTCCAGTGATTTATCCTTCCTTGGGAACTCGGTTTCTTTCCCTGTGGCGTGCCAGTGACGAGTCTTTGGTTCCAGAAGTTCTTGAAAGATGACGTTGTAAAACTCCTCGCCCTCATGTACGCCGCCTTGTATATCCGTCAGGATCAATCCCTTTGATGTCTGTTCCTTGATAGTCGCCTCGAGGGCTGTTTCATTCAAGTGTGTGTCGCTGTACCAATCCCCAACACTCGTGTCAGTGAAGAGTCCAGCGATCTCGAGATTGTTAGACATAAAGAGCTTCTTGGGACGCCAGAAAGGTTTCATAATCTCCCCTGTAAAGACCCGTTGGAAGTCCTCCTCTTTTAGGTCGGCGTACAGAGCGACATTCTCATTTCCACGATTCTCGTGACGCAGAATGCAATATTTTCGGTTGTCAGGCGTGCCGTACGAACTGAAGCCTTGTGTTTTCATTTTTAACCCTAATTCTGTTCTCTCAAGAAACGGTTCCCAGTTCTTGATACCACAATCAAGTGTCCAGACGGTTTTGTTTGGCTTTCTGTCTTCTTCCATAACACCAGCAAAGATAGCCTCCTCTTCAGTACCAGTGGCCGTAACATGGGTGAGAATATAGTTTCTCTTTCGTAACTTTTCGACCCATGAATCGAAGACCGGCTTGGGCACATCATGTATCATCTGCAAATCTGGGCCAAGTGGCTTGTAAACCCAAATTGCAGAGTAACGGGCGTCAAGAGAAGGCCCATAAGAACTTAACGATATTGGTCGGTACCCCATCTTTAAAAGGTGGTGGAGTCTTGCGGAGTGCTTATAACGAGGGAAACCATGATAGTACTCGACCTGCGGAGGGGACCGTCGAAAGGGGGACGTGTTGGGATGTTCACTAGCTGTCACTGATCCGTGGAATGACAGGAGAGTTGCCAAGAGGCACCCTATCAATCGGAGATGCATTAGAGGACCAATACCGAGGAATTAGCACTGTTATGGTACTGTCGGACTGACGATTATTAGGAAATTGCCTAGGAATAAAATTGTGTGGATTGAAGTAATAAGTAATAAGGGGAAAGATGAGAGGGAACAGGGGAAGACGTCCTCGCATTATTTTACCGGGAAGGGTTTTCTGAAGTCAGTTCTACATAAGGTTGGCATGCCTCGAAATATTTCATGTCGTCCTGTAGATGTGGACGTATAGGGGAGGTTCTTGGTGTCAAGCGCCAACTCTTATCAACCTTATGTCTCATATTCGGCCTCGCTTGGCCCATTCAAGAACATCCTGAGATGTAAATCTCGCGGCTTATGGGCGTGTAACAAATATAAAAAGTTTCCAAAAAGCTTTCAGGGTGGCGAAAAGTTTAAAACGAAAGAGGATTCCACCTATCTTCACATTTCTTTTGGTTTGACGATAAGCATTTATACGGAGGGTTGATGATGATGAATGGCCTGAAACACGACAATATCTTACTGAACTATTGCAATTTTATGGGTTGCTCCAACCTGATTGGATCTCAGCAGAATGATGTATATTCCCATCAAGATGATTGATGGCTTCAAATTCGGTAGTAGCTATTTCTCTCAAGCCCAGTCAACAGGTGCTCGGCAAACTGGGCTTTCAGCAAGGGTAATACTGCACGGGTCTACTAAAGTTCCTTTTAGCTATTTTCAAGACACTAGCATCCATTTCTCCTAGGACGAAATTTCCCTAAAAAGTTGACGCTGACAGCGAAGCCGACATCCTCTCATTGTCAGGTTTATAAGTGGACCGACAGCAGGAACTAATAGGTATCTTATAATTCAATCTAGTTGTTAAATGGATATTATGATCTGTGAAAGCAGTTCCGGGACCTTGGGCGATATTCTTAACGTCAACGTCCAGGCTTTAACGTCGTTTGATTTCTTCTCGTTGCCAGAGATCCTGATGACCAACCTTTCACAGAAAATTAGTACATCCGTGTCTGATACAGAGGAGGAAAGAGCAATCTCATCATCGAAAACAAGCCATTGCTTCAGACTGATCGAATTCCGTCGTCGTCGAGGAGGCTACTAAAGGGCGCACAGCAGCTTTGTGTCACACTCTACTACCAAGTACGTACAATTCTCCGATTATAAGGGCGCACAGCGTCCATGTTGAGACTGAACACAAGTTCCAATCGGAGAACGTCAGACAGCCAGGTTGTCTCGTCGAGGGAGACAACATCCTTTGACCTTAGTTGTCAGCGTCCGGTGAGGCTCTTAGCCAGCTAAAGGCCAAAGACTATTGAAGAATGAGTTTATTGAAACAAAGGGCTCTGTTTTCGGTTTCCGAGAAGCATTGTCTCCTATGTGTCTGAATTAGGCTGAGGGCAGTGTTCATGCCTCTGTTGATAAGTCATCTCATGATGTTGGCTGGTGTTTGGTTATGTTGCGTCGATCTGGATCTCGAATTATAGCTTCACAGACTATACCTGAAACGGCTAGAATCTCCACTATGCCCCATCTGTGCGGTCGCGCCGCGTCTTTGGCGATCTCGCCTGATTGTGCATGGTAAGCTAGGGCAACCGCATTTTATCACGTTACAGCGTCTGATGCAAGGTCATTTGACGGCGTTGGCAAGTGTGTTAAGAGCAATTTCTGCGAAGATTTGCGATCAAGAGGTCACAGAGTATCTCATCTGACATATCTTGGTGCTTCAAAAGATCACAGCTGCAGTACCTTTCTGCTTGGCTCGGCTCTGATAGATGATTATGACCTATCATCACACTCAGCCTCACAAGCACAAGTCGAGTGATACAAAGTGATGATAGCCATAATGTCGCATCTTGACCGGCTTTGGCATCTTGCATCATCTCTGTACAACGTCGCCATATAAGGCTTGGGTACCAATAGAACAGCTCTAAATGTTGTGTAACAGCCAACTCAGACGATATCGACCCATCCATGATAAAGCAAGGCCTTGTCAGACTGACATTGTACATCCTCGTTTGACTCGAGGTTTTCGAGAACTGCGTCAAGCGAGCCAATACCCGTTGAACACAATAACAGGACCAATTTATCTAAATCAATTTCTCGGGTAGTTACAGATGAATGAGTGTCAGGATACGAATATCTGTAGTAAAATGTGATCGGGTGATTGCACAGTGCCCCGGCTAGATCCAAATCCACGATGCTAGCCCAGTGGATGTGCTCGCTGCAAGCCGTCCCTTGCAGCGGAAGGGCCAACGATTTGAGCCCTGAAGCGAGAAGTCAGGCCTCCACTGTGGGTTTAGAAACGCACTGGGCCAGGGACTTTAGACTAATGGAGGTAACTAGACGGCAGGGCAGGTATGCAGAGTCGACCCGCACTTACTCAACCCGTCAAAGCGCGTGAAAACTCCCCTCAAACTCTGGAACTCGGCCTTGGTTCTCTCTTTCACACATCACCACAAACTTTCCTCAAATTCTCGTTTGATCCTCTTCTCTTGCGAATATAAGCAGATCAAACCTTTCGGTAAGTCCATGGCTTCACTTTATCAGATTTCAACACGCAGCCTCTTTACTAGCAACTCCCACTTCGCTGCCGTTCTTTCGCATCATCATCATCTCTCAGCGCTCGCCTGGAAAAAAAATCCTGGAGCAAAATTACCTGGGAAATCTCTGCACCCCGCCCCCGCCTACCACTTTCAGCTATGAGAACGTTGCCAGTGGGCTTAAAACTCACTGTCCACTCTTATGACAAGCCATTGGGACGAGCCGTTAGATTCCATCCATTGTCGACAGTCAATCACTGTTTTAATCCGATTACAGCTCCAATTGCCAAGTTCAAGAGTCTCTGAATCGCCCTCATGACTTTCTCACGCCTCTCAGCCATTTTGGTTCAAAGAGTCTGTGTTTTCTCATTCACAAAGAAAACCTTTTCAATTTCCTCCAGCAGCCCCTCTTCTTACTTCCTGCAACTCCGTCACTACACATCAGCCCCTCGCCAATCTCTTGCCTCTATCGGATCTCGGAGGCGGGTGACCACTCTAGCTTTTGCCTTAACACACTGTCATACTTTCATATCTGTGCCTCACTTCTTAGACTGACCTTAAGAATTCAGAAACCCTTTCACACAACCACTCAATTTCTCAAAATGGATTCTTTCCAGCAGCAACAACAGCAGCAGCCCCGTGGCGCTTGCTACTCTTGTAAGTCTGATCTATCTCATTCAGACCCCTTCATCAGCATGTTCCGCACCAAGACCTGTTTCCAGACCAATGCAAGCTTCTGCGCTTGCTTTGGTTCCAAAGGCGACCCAGAATAGTGCGCTGCTTCTTTAGGTTCTAGGTTTGATGCTGTGGCTTGCCCTTGACGTGTTTATGCACGGCTGGTCGCGCGCCATACCCTCACCGCAGACCTGGCTTGGCAGTGGCTTCTGAATCTCATTGAGCCTCGGTTGCGGCGTCTCGTTTTCACATACTTCTACTTCTACACTTGAACAAACACTAACATGATTTCTAGGCGGTTCTACTGGCCACCAGGTATGATACGCATTTCGATGTCTTTGTCTCTCTCAACCTGCTCACTGTTCTCTCTAGGCCCGTGACTGCCCTACCAAGGGTCCTGCTAAGTGGTGAGTGTTCTCTCAGAGTTTTGAGTTTTTCTTTGCTAATTGAGATCTAGCTACAACTGCGGTGGTAAGATCTACTGGCTCTTTTTTCAATGCTGTAATTTTGTCGACTAACCTTTTTTGCTATCAGGCGAGGGCCACATGAGTATGTCATCTCACCTCTCTTGTTTGACCGTCGCTAATCCATCACAGGCCGTGACTGCACCGAGCCCATGAAGGATAACAAGTCCTGCTACAAGTGCGGCCAGCCCGGCCACATCTCCCGTGACTGCCCCATGAGCGGCGGCAGCGGCCAGGCTACCGAGTGCTACAAGGTGAGTTTATTCGTCCTTCAGACTACAGCTGGGGCTGACAATGTTTCAGTGTGGTGAGATTGGCCACATTGCCCGCAACTGCTCCAAGTCCTCCTACGGTAACAACTATGGTGGTGGCTTCGGTGGTGGCGCTGGCAAGACCTGCTACTCTTGCGGTGGCTACGGCCATATGTCTCGTGAGTTGTGCTTTTATCCGGGAGCATTTGATCTTGGCTTACCAAATCACAGGCGAGTGTGTCAACGGCATGAAGTGCTACAACTGCGGCGAGTCTGGCCACTACTCCCGCGACTGCCCCAAGGAGTCCGCTGGCGGTGAAAAGATCTGCTACAAGTGCCAGCAGCCTGGACACGTCCAGTCTCAGTGCCCCAGCAACTAAAATGGTGGCTCGTGGCTCAGCATCGTGACTGAGGCGAGGTGGACGTGGAGACTCGTTGATACCCACGGACGATTTATTTCCTAGTTCTTTTTACGGCATTTCGACAAAAGTTCAACTTCTTCGCACGACTTCTCATGATCATCACGGCAGAATGGAGGCTCACAAAACAAACCGTGCGCGATTCTCGACGAGTGGCTGGCGGCGACCAGCTTTGATTGGAACATATCGGCATTGGATTTCGTCACACAACGAACGAACGACTACGACCATGAAATCGACTCGACTTTGAGACAGACGGATGGTGACGGGTGGGGGTGACGAGATCAAACTGAAAATATCTGGTGTCTTGCATGCAATGTTTTACGACACCTCTGGTGTTCTGCTTACTCGCTGCAAGTGGAGAACCCAAGCTGAGGAGAGCTGGGGGCGCTCCTTTGGTAGTCAAGTCGAGATGAAATGCGTTGATCCCGACGTTGTGGAAACTCTAACCTGGTGTGACTGTGTGTTTCGATATTGCCGACCTATGCTTTGCGTTACTAGCAGAAGCGGGTGTGTAGAATGAAGGTGAACATGGCTCAAAGGGTGGCCGTTCCTCTTGGACGCATCAGCACAATCGGCTTGTTGCTATTAAGATAGTCTCCGATTAGTAGCATGCTATTCGGACGATAGCATGTTCAGTCAGCTTGGTATGACGAAATGGCGAGCGAGTTGCTGGTCACGCAGACAGGAACCCTTCAGGGGTAGTTGTGTGACAAAGGTTCAGATCTAAAACGGTTCCGACTCGGAGTGCACAAGAGTTCCTGGCGTGGCCCGTTGCGGCTCATATTAAGCCCACGGACCAAGATACGGATCCGGCATGAAAGACCTTTTACAACAATCTCGGCTGAGTTTTTGAATAACGAGCCGATACAGGTGAAACTCAGCAAACACTTCAGCGGCCTAAACACAGATATTAAATGAACTAGGCTGTTGGTTTGACTCAGTAATTTCAAAGTCTGGGAGTCTGGTAGTTAAGGTCAACTGCAGACAGGGAGAATATATAGAATCAAGCTGGCTACCATGTCGTTGAAATGAAGGTCAAAAGGTCGGAAGTGTTACCAGCCTGACTTTGGATTCTACAGCAGGTTGATTAAATGCATAGTACCACGATGGCAAGAACATTACTCGGACTTTGCTGCCTACTACACCTAAATCCATTATCTAGAAGATGGACACATCTATACAGCCTATGAAAAGGCTCCTCATTTCCAGTCGAAGCCAATCAAGTGCGCCATTGAAAGTATTGTTTGAGTTGGTAACACAAGCATATCGTTGTGTAGACTTCTCCATCGATCTGTGTTGAGCTGAGTTGTCTCCTTGACATTTACATCGTGGCTGGAAATCTATCAAGAGTCATCACATTTGTCTTGACACGTATGACTTCAGACTGACAATATATAAATGCAAACTGAATCCAAATTTGGTCTTTTTGGTGTCCTTGATAAGCCATTGGAGATTCTAGTTTGACCCTTTATTCTCTGACAGCACCTCAACCGCCTCTCTTCATGTGTTTCCATTGTTAATGGAGAACTAACCGTTATTCTGCACGTCCGTTTCCTTCAATCAACCTTTTTGAATGAATAATGCATACAAGATCACTTTCCGACATCTTTGGCTCGATAATACTGATTTCAGGCTTTTCAAAAAGCGAAGAGGAATATTCAGGGGCTGGGATCGCCAGATTGAGATCGAAGTTTTTGGTTGTTTGGCGAGGACTGCATGGCCAAGCCCTTCATGTTTAAAAAGATACTACTTGATGCTGTTTCTACAGTTTCCGATCAACTTAGTGGAGAGGCTTCTGAAAACGTACGTTGTTTCCAATGATTGGTGATATTTTTACTTCAGCCTTTGCGCCCTTCTCCTGGGCATCGATCGTCTACCACGAGCGGCACCTGCAGTTGAACTCGGCTTTATATTTGATAAATATCTATTGAATGATGGTCCTACGCACCCTGGCCCCTTTGAAGCGATGTTGGAAATTCGAGGACCAGTTTCGTGGCTCGGCTGCCTTTGAGATTGGGGCCATCTACTCGTATGGCAAGTTTGAAAACACTGTCGTAAACAGAATGCTGACTTACAGCTCATGCAAAAAGCTCAACAGTAGTTCTACTAATCAAGAAGATCATGTTCAGCCATAATACAGGGATACTGGCTTGGAAGAGCTGGACAACTGGTGGGTACCCTAACGAGCAAACTTTCTGGATATTTCCAATAATACATGGCTTAAACTATAGCTGCCTTGAAACACTGCACCGTAGTCTTACAACATAGCCTTGGGGAAGTTCCTCATGGCCTGTCTCACACCGAGATCTGCCAACACTTCCTCGGCACCACCGAGAATGGCATCGAACTTGTATGTTCGGTGGAACATCTCGATGAACTTGCCCATACCAGTTTGGGTAATACCACGTCCACCCCAGATCTGCACGGACTCGTCGGCAACTTCGTGGGCAGCACGAGTGGCGCTCATCTTGAGCAGACCAATGGGGCCGGCAAGGTGCTGTGCTTGTTGTGAGTAGGGCATGTGGCACATTTGGTAGGTGACGGTTTCGAGCCATGACTGGTTGGCTTCGATGAGCGCGATCATCTTTGCGAGCCTGGAAGGCGTTAGTAATTGAGGAAATATCCAGTGTTTAGGGGAACTTACTTCTGGCGAATGACGGGTTGGTCAATGAGTGACTTGCCGAACACTTGGCGTTGGTTACTCCACTTGAGGCACTCCTCAATGATGGATCGTGACAAACGAAGACTTCCGCCTATTAAATAGAGGTTAGTTCTGATCTGAATGGTTATGCCGTGGCTGGGAGGCGGTAGCACTTACAAACCATGTACCATCGCTCGTGGTTGAAGTTGCTCAGAATGACCTGGATACCCTTGTTCTCCTTGCCCAACATGTTCTCGGCGGGGACCTTGACGTTGTCGAATGTGACGAAAGCTGTACCAGCTGTTGTAGAGTAAGAGGTCTTGATCTGCTTGGTCTCAACACCCTCGCCACGCTCGATGAGGAAGACACTCAAGCCCTTGTCGGTTCGGGCACCTGTAACGAAGTAATCGCACCATACGCCGTTGGTGATCCACTTCTTGGTACCGTTGATGATCTAGTTTGTGTGAGCGCTTGATCCTTGATCTTCAAGCAACAATTGACTTACATAGTGCTTGCCATCGGGTGTCTTCTCAGCAGTTGTGCGCAATCCAGCGACATCTGAACCAGCGAAGGCCTCGGTGATGGCGAGACAGATCTTCTTCTTGCCGCTGAAGACCTCGCTGGCAATCTTGTTCTTCCATGCCTCGTCGCGGGCGAAGTTGAGAACCGCTGTCAATCCAATAGTCATACCCGCCATGTTTCCATCAGCGAAACCTCGAGCCATAGCTCGCGCAAGCTCCTGTGCCACGATCAAGTCATGGAAGTAGTCGAACTCCTCACCCTTGACGGCGCCTCCCATGAGATCAACACCGTGGAGATGCTTTCCAGGCCCAATACGCATGTGTAAGATGCCCAGCTCGCTCATGCGATCAATCATCTTCTGGCTAATGTATCGTCCAGTCGCCTCGCACTCTTGCGCCTCCGCGTAAAGCTCACTATCGACGAACTCTCGGAGCTTGCGCTGCAATCGCCTGTGGCTGTCCTTGTAGTAGGGCGAGCGGAAGGGCTCTGCAAGCCATAGGGGCTCGGCGTAGGGGACCTTGCTGAGATCACCAGGCTGTGGGGTAATAACTTGGGGCTTCTCGCCCTCGATGGTGCCAACAGCGAGGTCCTTGTACTTTGTGAGAACTTCATGTCGGTGGAGATTGTAGAAAGCGGTCGTGGCATCTTGTCCGGCAACTTGTTTTAGGACAGTCTCACCACCGGGATGAGCGTCGACAAAGTCTGTGAGATCGTAGACCGTGCTATCGATGATGCACCAGAGGGACTCGTCGGTTGTATGGGAGCGGACCTCCTCGCGGGAGAATGTATCAGTAGAGCTCATGGTTGTGATTTGGGATATTAGCGCGAGAAGAGGTATCGCAAGAGTAGGTATAGAAGAACAAGTGAGAAACAGAGTCGAAGTTGAACGAATGGAATTTGGCTTGCTTTAGCTGTTCTCAAGCCCCCAGACACACACACACACATTACCCCAGACGATGATGAATGACCTTGAACCTCGGCACCGACTAAGTGGGCCTGTTGTGATGAAATACAAAGTCTCCCATTGGCTTCCGCGGCATCACTTCCATTTTGTGGGGGCGGGGCCGACGTATTTGCACATGATGGAATGACCTGAATCTTGACCAAGAAAAAAGGTGAGACATGGATAGAAGGTTCTCAGAGAATTGAAAAGAGGATGTCAAAATAAACTTAGCAAATAACCCCCTAAGCTTACCTAGGCTAAGTTACCTAAGTCTTTTTGTCATTCAGGATCAAGGTCCTGAGTTTTCTTTCTTCCCCTGGGAGGCTCACTGGAGTTGAGTCTTTCCTCGGTAATAAAGCTCGATGAACTCCTTAAGCGAGGTCCATGTCCGCGGCTTGTTAAAAGCCCATCGACGTCCTTCTCTCAAGTGGTCTGATGTTATGGGTCCTGAGCTTCATTACACAAGGAACTTGGTAACTGTCGTTAACAAACATTCGTTAGAATCTGCTTGACCTAAGGTAACCTAATCCCCTGCAAGAAATCGTGGAAAGACCGTACATGTTCCGCTCATCTGATTTCTTTCCTGATTGGCTAGACTAAAAGGCAACGCAGGTAAAGCACTCGAGGGACTGAAGTTGCAGTAAAGGATGGCTATCGAGGACGAAGACATTCAGCATCCCAAGACTCACTCATTGATAAGCTTCTAATAGTACTTGCGCTGCTACTCAGTTGAGTGACATTGAGAACAACACGTTAACAATCGTTCTAAGAACTGTGCCGTTATTTGCGCTCTGTCTGAGGTGCTGAGTTTGCTCATTACAAGCCGCCCACCCCCATCCTTCGAGACTGGCTGTCGCTATAGCATCTTCTCACTCGCTCTTATTACTCAAGCAACCTAGATTATCATTGAGGACAATATTCTGTGTGTTCCTGTCTCTCTATCGCAAGCTCTGTGGCTCTTAGCTGAACCTGTACCCAGGGCTCTAGGTATTTGGATATGACGGCTTGACAGTCTCGTAGGTTCGTAGATAAATCCTTAGAGGACTTACTATCGATCAGCATCTACCTTGCGATAGTGTCAACGCTTCATAGACAGACCCCAAAATACGAAGCAGGCAATCAAGTTTCTTTACTTTTGCGGCGAATCGCGTTAGTCATGGCCCCACGCCGCTAGGTAGAAGCCGATAAAGATAAAACTTGAGGATTGCCTCAGAATCTTTTCCTCTGAGCCTGAATGTATTCTTTTTGTTCCATAAGCTCTTTGAAGAGTAATGCGATACTCCCTCTTTCATCCTGCTCTATCTCACTTTCACCCTCGATTCTTACTAAAGTACGTATCAGTTAGTCTTAGTTCTCACCCCTCGTTTTCTCTGATCACTTTGCCTCGCTCTTACATGACCCTGCTTGCGCTCGACTCAAAGCCTCTGAACCGTTTTTTGCAACCGCCGTTTCTTTCAACTAGTCTGGCTTGGGAAACGGGAGGATCCACGATTTGAATCTGGATCCGCACAGGCCTTTTGAGGGGCATCTTGCTTCTATATCAAACGACGGGCGTTGTCCTATCCCCATGTTCCCATGAGCAGCAGTTCAGAGTCGCCATTGGCCTGGTTGTTTGCGGGCTTTTCTTTGTGTATCTTCCATTCTCAGTCTATTACTCTTTTTCGAACCCCGGACCTGCATCCGTGACAGCCATGTCCACGTCCGCCTCACTTTGGTCTTTTACATACTGCCGAGCCTCCTTATCAAAGAGGTTGCTCCAATGGCGATGTTATAAGTCGAGTTTAAAGCTCATACTAAAGCAACGAGGCGTGCATGGCGGCGTCTGCCCCTGCGCCCGCTTCTCATCGGGTTCGCCAGTTGACACCGGGGGTTTGTCCTTGTTGATGTTTCGCGATTGGCTCTTCTGCGTTATCTGAAGTTTGCAAACCGCTCAGGTTGCCGCAACTATCTCCAAATAGGTCATTGGCTAACTAGAAATTGCCTTGATCTAAACGTCGTAGGAGCTAACACACCCGAGACACTACACTGTCATTCCTTCCCTCCGTTATGCGGTGGATATATTTCCCTCGTGATCGTCATCGTCACGGTATCTAGCCTGTTACGAGTTGTCATCTATTCTCAGGAAACTTTGGTGGCCACATTCTTGCCGGACATGACTTTGGCACCTGGTGACCTCCTTGTCAACCGTTGAGGCTTATATCCCTCCATTCTGGGCTACACTTGTATCCCCCGCCCTATCATACCCTTCTTATATCTCCCCATCTCGATCCTCTTTCCCTACTGGAAGTCCAGTTATCCTTCTTTTACCATTGCTCTACACCCATTCCTAAACGCATATCCTTCGACCATAGATCTTGAATCTCTCAGCATGGATGCTTACTCGATATGTTGCACTAGCCCTGCCGCTAGGCACACATCCAAGATCTACCAGGATCTCTGGTCTACACGTCCACATACTCGGGTTGGGTATGATCAAGATAAGATCTTGAGGAAATTTGTCGCCATGGATAGTTTGAAACAGGTATGTACAGAATTTACACCAAACCTGCCGTTGTGAAATGTCTCACATTGGGCGCCACTTACGGGCTATTCAACGGTGGCAGTTTCATTCTCAGCCTCTTAACTACACACTTTCAGCCAATGCTGATTGGCAAGCTTACAGCGTTGGGGTGGTGATCTGACCTCACAACCGCATATTGGTATAGTCGGTGCTGGTCTCGCAGGTCTTCGATGTGCAGATATTCTCATTCAGAATGGCTTTAGAGTCACTATCATTGAGGCTAGGAATCGAGTTGGTGGCCGCTTGCATCAAGAGGTCCTTCCAAATGGTCACTTGGCTGATGTTGGTCCCAATTGGATTCATGGAACCAACGACAACCCAATGCTAGATCTGGCCAAGCAAACGAATACTGCCATCAGCGACTGGGACTCAACGTCTTGTGTCTTTGACGAGTCTGGCGAGCTCTTGTCCCTCAAGGATGGTGAAAAATACTCCACTATCATGTGGGATATTATCCAGGATGCCTTCAAGCACTCCAATAGTAACTCATCAGACATCGATTCGAAAGAAAGTCTTTACGACTTCTTTGTTCAGAAGGCTACGGAGAGGGTACCTGATACTGAAGCCGATCACGAAAGGATACGAAGCATTGTCATGCAAATATCTGAGATGTGGGGTGCTTTTATCGGCAGTCCCGTGTATAGACAAAGTCTGAAGTTCTTTTGGCTGGAAGAGTGTATAGAAGGAGGTATGTGGAATCCGAACTTCATGAAAACAATCAGCTAACTCGATCCAGAGAATCTGTTTTGTGCCGGCACATACAAGAAGGTTCTTGATGAAGTTGCGAAACCTGCTCTTGGGGGAGCCGAGATCAAATTCCAGACTAAGGTAGACAGGATATCATATCGATCAAATCCTGAGGAAAAGGCCAAGGTCACAACAGAGAGCGGCCAGACACTCGAGTTTGACGAAGTTGTTGTCACCACGCCCCTTGGCTGGCTAAAACGAAACCTCGACGCTTTTGAGCCTGCGCTACCTGCTCGAATGACCAAGGCAATCGATGCCATCGGTTACGGATGCCTTGAGAAGGTCTACATCAACTTTCCCAAACCTTACTGGCTCGGTAAAGAAGGTGACGACCGAAAAGCAGAGGGCTTTGTGCAATGGCTCTCACCAAATTACGTTTCTGATCTGAACCCAAGACGATGGAATCAAGAGGTCGTGGAACTTGCTAGTCTGGACCCAGAGGTTTCACATCCAACCCTCCTCTTCTACACATACGGCGAGCAGTCGCAGTATATTACGAGCGAGCTATTAAAGATATCGGATCCCCAGAAGAAGGATGAGTTCCTCCTCAACTTCTTCAAGCCATATTACTCACGGCTTCCGCATTACTCGGAGAGTAACCCTGATTGCAAGCCGTCTGGCTTTATGGCTACAGATTGGCTTCACGATGAGCTTTCAGGATTCGGAAGCTACAGTAATTTCCAGGTTGGTTTGGAAGAGGGTGATGCTGATATCCGAACATTGCGAGAGGGGTTGCCGCATCATGGATTGTGGCTGGCAGGCGAGCACACTGCGCCGTTTGTTGGTCTAGGAACGGCGACTGGAGCCTACTGGAGCGGTGAGGCTGTTGGTAAGAGAATAGCGGAGGCTTATTACGGACGATCCAAGTAAGTAAGGGGCCTTTGAAGATTTGATGGTTTCTTCAGTGAGAAGAGGACACCGTCAATCGTTTGTGGTTAGAGTAGCAATAGACAAGATGCCTAAAACGGCCGTTAAAGAAATCTTGGCAAGGATATGCGCGTGATAAGCAGTGAGTATGTCGTTGTCTCACATTATCAAAGGGACTGCATAGAGATCGACGATGCATTTGTTTGAGGTGAAGTTGCAGCAGCCTTGACTCACCCGATTTACCCAAAACAGCAAAGGCAATCTTTTGCAACAAATCGTGTCAGAGCAAACCATGTCACAGTTGATCAAGACATTGATTGTACTGTAGTATCCATGACGCGGGCAGCACACAATGTGATTGATGGTGAGCCGACCTTATGGATTGAGTTCCCCAAATTACAGTAGAGTAGAGGTTGCGCGAGTCGTATCACCCACTAAAAGCGCAATCCACGGGTCAAATGACGCCCCAACGAGATGCCCTCGGAAGTTACATCATGGACCAGCTGCTTTGGTGCACCGCTCGAAACGATCCTTGAAATCGAATCACGAGCCTCATGTGTTAGTGTTTTAGCGCCTCGAGGGGCGATAGCCAGGGTCCTTTCCAGGCCTTCTACCGCCTGTAGCTCGTATGGATTTGGCAGTAGAGGGTCCACTGGAGGTCTATCTCCCCCACTCGCCCGCGCGTTGCCGTCTCAGCCATGGTCCATGCCCATGCAAGTCGTGACTGTGTGACGCTGTCTGTGACGGTGAACCGACTGTTTGGGAAGTGTGCCTCGACCGACCTTACCTTACTTTATTACTGTTCTTTTCTTTATTAACTTACTTTACTCAGGTTTGTATCAACCAAACCTTTTCAGCCTCGTTGGTGCCTTACCCTTGACTTAGCCACGATTCACATACAAACTTAATCAGTTTATCCGATCTCACAGCGAATTTCTTCTCCTCTTACAGCTTCTTCTCATGGCCTTGTCCCATTTCCTCTGAACATGTTCTACGGCCCCGCATCTGGCCGGGGTCCTCAAGCTACCGACTGATAGACGTCGACGTATGCCTCTGCCTAGTAGACAGCAGCAATACTCTGTTGATAAGTTACACCCATTCGATAGTCGATATTCATCCGTCGTCTTCTATCATCCTTCCCTCTCGGGCTGCGTGGGCAGTCATCGCCACTCCGCCCATCGACTCGATCGCATCCCACGAACGACGACATCATGGCGACCCTCTTCCAGTCTTTCCGGAGCTCCTCTATGCCAAAGAGATTGCTGCGATATGCCCTTTCTCGACTGGAACTTCTCGATGCCGAGGCTCTCGATATTGATAATTTAGATTTGGCGATAGGGAGGAATACAGTCCTCGAATTTCGCGATGTTGGGATCAAGCTAAAGGTAGGTTTAATGAATCTGCATCCATCAACGGCTTAGAAAATCATGGTCACTGATGCTCCGCCATAGAAACTCAACAAGCTGCTGCAGCTTCCTGATACATTCAGATTGCAAAAAGCCAAGGTTTTGCTTCTGCGAGTCACCATCCCGATGGACTTTTACACAAGCCCTATAATAGTCGAGGTCGACGGTGTTGATATTGCGCTGCAAGTCGTAGGCGCGGAATCCAAACCGGCTCGTTCATCAGGCACAAGGACACCCGAAGAGACCACCGCTGTACCGAATACCGTCGACCTTGCGCAATCATTCCTTGAAACGCAGCCACGATCAGAGCGAAGGAAACTGGAGGATGCTTTGGCCGCCGAAACCCAGGATCTTGGCGCTTCCATCGCTATGAGCGATGATGGCAGTGAAGACGATTTGGCATACGGAACAGGCCAAGCTCTTTCTCTCCCAGCGTTTTTGGCCGACTTTTTGCAGGGCATCGTCGACCGGACGCAGGTGAGAATAAAAGGTGTTAATTTTCAGCTTGACGTTGAAGTGCCAGTTGAACCAAACACCACTACGACTGAGTTGGTGTCATTTCAAGTTGCACTTGAGGGTATTGATGTCGAGGGTGTTACCACTGCCTCTGATAACGCTGAAGGGTCTCCCACCATCGTACCAAAGGAGGGCAAGCGTCATGTTTCATTGTCAAACGTACGGGCGTACCTCATTTCAGAAGCAAATGTCTTTTCTGCATTGGCGCGATCACCTTCTGTCACTTCGCCATCGCTTGCTTCTTCTCCAGCTATGACCAGGAATCCACCGTCACGCCAGACTACTACACTTTCATTGAGCAGCCTTCACGAAGAATCCGTGACATCATCGCAGGGAAACATACGATCAGAAGCGCAAGAATCTTCACAACGGTCAGCTCTTCCGCAAGCAGAACCCTTAGTTCTTTCACAACACAGCATCGATCAACGACTCGCGGATTCACACCAGAGTCTTGAGTCCGATAATTCTTTGGCTAGCTCACAGCAGAGCCTCAGAGACGAATACTCCATCGATCACGAGTCTCCAGAGCACGAATATCCTCTCGGCGACAGTGAGGACGCACTTGGAATCCCATACGAATTCTCAAGCCCTCAGGATGATGATGATGCAGAAGATAGCCCCGTGACCCCCCGGGCATCGATGTATCACGATTTCAGTAACAGTCCCAACGACGAACCTGTATTTCACTCAACCTTTCTGCCGGGAGAACACGGCTCTCATTCAACTGCACTGGAGAATGAGAGACCGCAGTGGACGGTCGCAGAACGGGAAGCCAGATCCGCACCTACACTCGAGAGGCCAGCGACACAAGGTAATTTGGAAGCTTCTAGGGGGGGCGTTTCGAACGAGCACCTCAGTCGGACTTCGTCAAGTGAGAGCTTTGGTGCGAGATCGGCTGAAGACCTGGCACAGTCTCATATGTACACACACGAAGAAGCAGAGAGCATGTACATGAGCGCTTTCTCACAGACTAACGCTCAATCGGCGGCCGTTTTGCCACCAGTTCCTTCTCATAACCATACACCCTCGCCGAAACCCCAAGATGACTTGACCGAAGAGGTGGAACAACTTTCTGAGCCAGCTAAACCTGTTGAGCCAGTCGAGGCGGCAGTCACCCCACCTACGACGGCGCATACACCTGTGGCAAACGAAGAAACTGAGTCAGACACCATAGATGCAAAGCCTGACATGCCAGAACCGATTCCTCCTCAGATACCAGATGTCAAGCCTCCAAGCCCAGGGTTAGAAGAGGCTCCAGCCACTGTACCATTGGAACAAGAGTCAAAGCCTTTCATTCCCGGTGCTTGGGAAGATGACGACGATGATGATGATCCTTCAGTGAATGCCATAGCACCATCCACTACCTTGAGACACTCTTTGTATCGGAAAGATGATCCCTCAATATCACTGGATGCTTCAGATAGCGAATCTTCAGAGCCTGCATTTTCAAGGGCATGTCTTACTGATGCTGACCCAGAGAATCCCAGTACCCCTACCAGACAACAGGAAGGTGCTGCTACTCCTAAAGGACCAACGCGGCTAGTCAAGGAGATTTTAAATCTGAAAACCATCACGATATATATCCCATCACAGCACCAGCATCTGCATGTTCAACCTGCATCGCCGGAATCGGTAGCCCAGCTCTCGCAGTCAATGGGACGGTCTACATACTCTCAAGATCCAGGTGCCTTTTCAATGCATGGCGGGGCTTCCATGCAACAGAACAAGCCAGCACCAGGAGCTTCGAAAATTGACGAAACAGTAGAAGTGAACCTGTCACCCATGAATCTTACATTCGACGCCTCATTGGGTTTCTTACTAGCGATGGTTGTTGGGAAGCTGCTGGATGCTGTGAAAGACAAGAATGCGCCCCCAGTTGAGAGCACAAAGCAGGAGATTAGTTCAAAGAAGATGCCCGACCTCAAAATAACACTGGAGGAGATCAAACTTGACTTTATTAATCGCCTGGGAGGGATCTCGGATACACCTGAGCGTTACATGGATCTGGATACATCGCCATTTTTCGACCAGGAAGTTCTGCTCAACACAACTTTGCAAAACTTGGTTATTTCCATTTCTGAGACTGAGATATCAACACCGCCAGTCATTAAGGGTAAATTGGCGACACAGCCAGCTATTCTAACCAAGATTGACTTGCAGAAGTTCCGCTTCGGGTATGCAAATGGCGACATCATATCCTTCGACAAAGGCAAGCCCATGAGTGCATCGCTTAGGGAAACATTTCTATCGGCAGGTTCTGATATTGGAATCGAAATACTTCAATCAGGCGGCAAAATCAAGATAGATGTCCAGACCCTACCGCTCGTTTTCCAACTTGATCTGCGACGGCTTGACGAGACTTTCAGCTGGTTCGGTGGCCTTAGCAGCTTCCTTAATATGAGTGCTTCGATGGCCTCGAGTCCTGCACCGACACCCAAAGCAGCTGCTCTTACACCAAAGCCTAGAGGGGTTCGATTCGATACTCCAGTTGATCCGAATGACAAATCCATGGCATCACAAAATAAGATTAACGTGCGCATTGGAGGCTCTTATGTGGAGCTCATCGGAAAAGACTGCAGCATGCTGGTAGAAACTAGTTCTATTAAGGCTGTGAGCCGTGACGAGGTTATAGGATTGGGTTGCGGCATGATCCGAATAACAGGGCCATACTTGAAGAGCTCAACGGCAGATCCTCCTATCAACACGGAGATCACCACAGTTCGAGTCGAGTTCTTGACGACCCCCAACGATTCAGATCTCGAGAAACTCCTTGAGTTAATCATCCCTTCAAAGCATCAATTCGATGGCGATAACGACGAGATCATGGTTGATACTTTACTACGTCAGCGAAGGAAGGGCTCCGTACTGAGACTGTCCGTCGATGGTGTGAATGTTCGCGTTCAAAACATGTCCCAGCTCTCAGTTCTACCGAACCTTGGTGAGGAAGTTGCAAAGCTCTCTACCGTGGCAAAATATTTGCCTGAAGATGATCGACCCGGCTTATTGACCTTGGCAAAGATCCAAAAGGTTGCGCTGAGTCTAGACTTTGGCGGCAAGCTTGGCCACCTCGGTGCGGACATCAAAGATCTTCACGTAGGCCACATCACGGTCCCTTCACTTGTTGCCATAGCTATACACGATATTTCTGTGAAGAGAAATAGGTCAGAAGAGCTGGTAAGCACGGCAACGTATGGAGCCAAGGAAATCTCACTTCGTGGCCCAGTCTTGATGGCACGGATGATTGGTGACGAGATCGAGCCGGTTATCAAGCTGAAGATGCAAGATCTGTGTATTGAGTACCGCGTCCCTACGATCATGGACATTCTCGAGCTTGGAGAAGACGCCACACCCCAAGATTTCGAAGCCAGCCTTGCTGCCTCGGTAGCAAACCTTGGTGACCACGCGCATCATGCTTTGACTGGACAGCCTGGCTCTCCGGGTGAGAAAAGTAAGGGCGGAAAGCCTATGACTCTGGATATTGGCTTCCGAGATTGCCTTTTGGGCCTTAACCCGCTGGGCCAACCCTCAAAGATGGTGATCGCTCTCACAGATGCTCATCTTGTCGCTGTGTTGCCCAAAGACGTGGAGACCAATGCTGTCTTCACCATCAATAAGTCATCCATCCTGCTGATCAACGACATTGCCGAAGTTGCAACAAGCGAACTTCCTGCCACCCAAAGACCTCGCGCCTCATCTTCAACATCTCGCCAGGTAGCAGATATGTGCGCCAGAGGTTATGTGGACATTTGCTACGTCTCATCCGCGAAGCTTGTAGTCGATGTGAAGGAACTCGATGATGGAGAGAAGCAACTTTGTGTTGAGCTCAAGGATGACCTCCTTGTTCTGGAAACATGCGCTGATTCAACACAAACTCTGATCTCTTTGGCCAATGCGTTGAAACCACCAACTCCACCGAGTAAGGAGAATAAGTATCTTACAGATGTGGTCCCCATGCAGGATCTGCTCGCTTCTATTTCAGCTGAAGCTTTCGGTAGGCCTGAGGGAGAGTACGATTTTGACCAAGACTTTGCTGGTGCTCAGGAGATGGCTGGGAGCGATTCAGAGGCCGACTTTAACACAGACAGCCCGCTGCAAGTTCAGTCACAATTTTATGACGAAGAGCCAGTCGCCGAGGAGCTTTTCGACGCCACGAGTAGCTCTATTATCTCACATGGGTCACAACGCTCTGGGCCACAGATGAAAGAAACTAACGAGGGTATACTACTGACCGGGTTTGGCTCAGCAAGCCAGCAGACAGTCGACTCTGACGATCTTGTGATCCAGGAAGACTACTATGGTAGCGGCGCTTCAAAGGACAGCAAAGCCAAGATCTGGAATTCGAAGAAGAACAGCTACGATCGGGCTCCCAGCGACTTGGTGAAGCGCAGTCCTGTCAAGGTATCCGTACGAGATGTCCATGTTATATGGAACCTCTTTGACGGCTATGACTGGGTTCGCACACGAGATGTCATAACGAAGGCAGTTCAGGACGTTGAAGCCAAAGCATACGAACGACAAGCCCGTGCTAGCCAAGTCCAGGTCTATGAGGAAGAGCTAGAGGATGAAGAGGCCATCGGAGACTTTCTCTTTAATTCTATTTACATCGGCATCCCAGCAAACCGTGATCCCCAAGAACTGTCTCGAGCTATCAATGAAGGCCTGAACGACAATGCAACAGAGACTGAATCGGTTGCAACCACGGCTTTCACTTCTGCTACCAACAGGACAGCACGTGCTCGTCAACCAAAATCGAAGCGACTTAAGCTCAAGCGCAGCAAGCATCACAAGATCACCTTCGAGTTGCGAGGCGTTGATGCAGATTTGTTTGTTTTCCCACCAAATTCAGGGGAAACTCTCAACAGCATAGATATCCGCATTGATAACCTGGACATTTTCGACCACGTCCCAACCTCAACATGGAAGAAGTTTGCAACCTATGACCAGGATATGGGAGAGCGAGAAATGGGCACCAGCATGGTTCATCTTGAACTACTCAACGTCAAGCCACAGCCCTCACTCGAGGCGTCTGAGATTGTGCTCAGAGCGACCTTACTCCCGTTGAGGCTACATGTAGATCAAGATGCTCTTGATTTCATCACCCGATTTTTCGAGTTCAAGGATGACCAAGTGCCTGTTCACACGTCAAAAAGTGACGTGCCCTTCCTTCAGAGAGCCGAGGTCAACAACATAGCAGTGAAGCTCGACTTCAAGCCCAAGCGAGTCGACTATGCTGGTCTCCGTTCTGGACACACCACTGAATTCATGAACTTCATCGTTCTCGAAGAGGCGAGAATGGTTCTGCGCCATGTCATCATCTATGGTATCTCGGGTTTTGAGAAGCTTGGTAAGACCCTCAACGATATCTGGATGCCTGATGTCAAGGCAAACCAACTTCCTGGTATTCTAGCGGGTTTGGCACCTGTTCGTTCCCTTGTCAATGTGGGCAGCGGTTTCAGAGACCTCGTTGAGGTGCCTATCCGCGAATACAAGAAGGACGGACGTGTGATCCGCAGTATATCCAAGGGTGCCACTGCCTTTGCTCGCACGACCGGTACCGAACTGGTTAAGCTGGGTGCCAAGCTCGCTGTTGGTACACAATACGCATTACAAGGTGCCGAGGGCATGCTTTCAGATCCTCAACAAGCATACGAGGGCTGGGATGAGGATGACATGGACCCTGAAGAACAGAGACAAATCTCTCTCTATGCAGATCAACCTACGGGCGTCATCTCAGGAATTCGGGGCGGATACCGATCTCTTGCCAGAGATGTGAATCTCGTGCGCGATGCCATCATTGCAGTTCCTGGCGAGGTCATGGAGAGCTCTTCAGCTACTGGCGCCGCAAAGGCTGTGCTAAAGCGAGCACCAACGATCATTTTCAGACCTGCTGTTGGTGTCACTCGAGCAATCGGACAGACTCTAATGGGAGCCACCAACTCGATTGATCCCAACAACAGACGAAGGATTGAGGAGGTAAGTCAATATGAGTTCATGTCCACGAGCTTGACTAACAAACTGCCAGAAATACAAACGATACTAAGTCGCTTCGTCGGCTCGTTCGACTTATCTAAAACACGATACGAATGTGGGCAATATATTATGGCGCAATGATATTGAGATACTAATCACATCGGAGTATCACAGGTGTCTCTGATCTTCCATGTCCTTTCCATCTTCATTTCGATGTTTTCCCATCAACTCTGCATATAACGGTGCTCGGGCCAAAGGCATATTTGTTCTTTAAGAAAGAGGCATGTTTCTGCATGCACTCGTCTGTGATAGATCGGTAAAAACAGGACATGCATTTAGATGCACAACATAGACCCTGGAGAGGACAGGCATGCGTTGATTGATTTTTCTTTTCCCATTTAGCTAGGAGTTGGACTATTATTACTTGGAGGGTTATTTGTCTTATGGATGTTTACTGTTGTTGGGACTGCATCTGATACTATAGATACCTGTAACAGAATGAAAGAGTGGATTACCCAAAACCTGTTGTTTATATTTTGTATTCAACAACTGTGTATCCTCTAGTTCATTCGCATGAACTATTATCTAGCCACAAACGTCGTTCCCGTAATACTATCACTGTCCCAAACTCCTTAAAAGCCATCGTCAGGGACTTCCTTCTCTTTCTCCAACTCTTTTCTGACACGGTTCGCATCAACCCACCACTTGTGACTTTCTTCCTTACCCATCCACTCACCCTTCTCATTTATCTCATCCCAAGGTTTAGGACTCAATATGTAGTGAATATTCTTGACGCTCTCATCCCTCCAAATAGCATCATGGACCCCTTTCCACCGTAGCGTCTTGAGCGCGTTATAAATGTACGGCAAAGGAACCCATCGCTCACGATACAAGTCTGAAAGAAGTGACTGGTCTGCAAAATCCATATTGGCGGCGTCTGCTTCCATATGCGCCAGAATTTGGGCATAGAGGCCCTGAGAAGGATTGACGACCTGCAAACCACCGTTCATAAAACCCAAGGGTCCGACTGACGGATCAGCAGCCTCAGTTTGCGCGGCATCGGGATTCGAGTGTTGTGAGGTGAATGCGCAATTCTCAGGAATCCAGTCCTTTGGATAGTGAGGCTTCTTGAGGGGATTGCATACGCAGGCATGACCGGCTGCAAAGACACGCTTGCTGACGGTCTTATCACCAGTCTCGGCAATCGAAGGAGGGTCCAGCTCGAGATCCATCAGCTCGTCCATATTGCGCAAAACAAGCATGTCCGAGTCGAGCTGGACGACGCGCTCATATTCGGTCAAAGAGAAAGGCGCAAGCTTGCTCCAACAATCGTAGAACCGCGGGTCATTAGAGTAATCCTTGCCTTTAGTTGGTAGCAAGTATGGAATGTGCTGGACAGCAATGCCACGAGCACGGAGAGCTGCGTGACCTTCAGGGGGGAATGAATCGGTATACAATGCCACAAGAGGGTACTGAGATTTGGCGGCGCGAAGAGAATGTTCGAGGGTGAGAAGACCAGGCAAGTAGTCCAGGTTCGTGATAAGACTCGTCCAGACTGAGATTGTACGTTAGAACTTGTGCTACGCATGGTTTAGCCTCTTTACCTTTAGGCGAGTCGACAGCTCGTTTCCGAGATTCTGAGTCTGTCATCTTGAGAAACCTGAAGATTTGTCCTGGAAAGGTCTGTTGTTGTGTATTTCCTCCAAGCGATATCGCAAGAGTTAGTTGAAGTGGGGGAGGGGTAATAGCAGAATCGAAAATTGATAAGCAACAGTCTATTCTCCTTGTGAACACGAAAAGACACTGGTTTTCAATGAAAGGGTAAGAAAACAGATTCTTTGGAATTTATTCTGCTTAGAAGTCATATTCTTCCACTCTTGTACACAAAAAGGCGCATATCATGAGTCGTCTACGTCCAAATTTAGATGCTGTACCTGACGATAGCGGGGCATTTTTGGGGTTCTTCAGTGACGCCATTGACGATCTGGTCTGTAGCCTCGATTGGAGAAGAAAATGTAGAATCACAGATCCTGCAAATAATCAGGAACCAGAGTCAACAGTCCGATGGAGCCAAGATCATCATCTCTTCACTTGGAGGATATAGTTCTTGTCGTTTTCATCAGATCTGTACAGAGTTTCGCATATGCAAAGCAGATGCAAGGCACAAAGTTTGGATCTAATCAATCAATCAATCGACGTCGCATGGGTAGCCCAAGCTGCCACGTCTTGATCGAACCTCGGATACTTTCATCATACCCTGTAGGGTCCAGTGCCATCATACCACAGCTCATGAGCATCAGATATGGCTCTTCCGTAATTTATCTTCCGAATCGGACATCATGTCCGTCATGTTCTTCTTCTTGAACTGTTCTTCCTAGACCTTCGGCTAGAAGCCGAGGTCCTGGACTCCGGTGACTATGTACCGAGATCAAGTGAGCTGCCACATGTCCGATGGATGTCCTATGTCGGCCTGCCATGGTCATTGAAGGGAATAAGTCCTTGGTCGTTACAGTCCCTACTGATGAAGCAAACATGGGCTTTAGTAGCCTGCAATTTGGTGCGCCGATGACCTCCACCAACACAAGATAAACCCTCCGATGTTCAGAAAATGATAGACTGCAGCTCCATAGCTGTTCGACATCGAGAGACTGATATCGTATCCCGGCAACCTCTAGTCGTTATCTCATATCTGGGTTCATAGCAGTCCCTGACATTGACAGCCAAAGGCAAAGTTTCGAGATAACACAAAGATGCGTCATGATAGACATACAGCCACAGATTGATTGGCAGATCTTGTTTCTGTTCAAGATATGATACTGTGTCTATTTTTGTTGAGCGTCGTCATGACCTCCTGGTATCAGCCCCTGAATCAACTCGTAATCGTGTATCTTGAAGAACGGGAGGAAATCCGATAGCCTCTGTTTTCGGTCAAGCACATGGCGGTGTCAAGGTCACAGCCATCCATGATGAACTAGGGGCCCTAGCTCTTACGGTGAGGACAAGGTGAGGAAGATTTGAAGGCAGGCCCCGTTCAACAATTTTGTTGATCGGCGCCGCCGTAATTCCAACAATAGCAATCGCCCCCTGGTTTAAGCCCCTATGGTCTAGGTTCTAGCTCTGTCTCATTTGATTTGGCTCGAGAATTCCTTCTGGAACCCGAACTGTGCAACTGAAATCAGCCGCCAGCGCAGCTCAACAATCTCAGACGCGCGCGAATCCCAATATTCACACGGTCTTCAGTTTATGCACGGGTCAGCCCAGGACCCAGGAGCAAGATCCAGTCTTGGTCTCGACTGTGCTTGCTCTTGGCCCTGATCAGTTCTTGTGACTTCCAGATCTTTCATCTGATAACATTGAATGCCGAATCTCTGACGTCGGAGGTTTTCCGTGCTCTGAGCCGAGGTAATTCAAAATCTCAATTCGCAAAAAAGGGATCAAGTATGGAGTAATTGTCGGTAAAAAGCCCAATCCAGGTGTAGGAAACAGGACATCTGTTTACGGAGTCCGCTCTGTCCCCCCGGCCCAAGGGGGACTTCCGACCTTCGAGCAACCGACCGAGTTGGCGTTTCTAGAAGTGGACCAGGAGACGTTCACTGACAGCTTTGGGGTGTCACGGATCCTCTCCCGCTCTTCAGACCTTGCTCAGTGCCGCGCTGCCATACACTAATCCCCTCCCATGCCGCTTTAAGCTGCACGATCGGCGTGATCTATACGTAGGCAGAAACGCGAAGCGGAAAGTAATCAGTGGCTGGCTTCGTTTCAAGAGGTTGTAATGATATCGCGGCCAGATTGACTGAGACTAGGCCTTCCGTAATCGGGTTCCGAACTTAACAGCAGAATGATCGACGCGTAACAATAAGAGGCGTCTTCAAAACAGTGTGTCCAGTACAGCTGGCTTCTGACCGCCCTGTTAATGCTAGATCAACAATTGGTTCAAAGAATGGCGATCTCGAGAGCGACAGGCACAATCCACGTGCGTCAGATCAGAGTCCCCTGCCGAGACTCGTCAGCAGCCATTGGCATTTGTTGGCTGTAGGCGAAAGGTTGAGCGTAAGGCAGGGGGTGTTAAAGCGGCGTTGTTCTGTTCTGTAGACCCTTGTCCCACCTAAAGTTACAGCACCTATAGAGTACGTAGCTTCAAGCTCAACAATGCATTGCACACAACATCTAAAGTTGTCGTAAGTTGACGCCACTGTTCCTCTGATCTGATACTGTTATCTCTTGATAAAACACTGAGCCAGGCACAGGGTAACTTTGTGATTGGGACCTCTAACTGGTTGCCTCAACCTCAACTCTGTTCTCTCGATGTTTTCGGGCTTTGACGGCTCAAGCAAGCTATGGTTCGATAAAAAAGAAGTGATCGAGCTGGAAATCGACTTTGGAGAAGCCCCAGAGTTGCCTCCTTTCTAGCCCGGGGGTGGACCATGGGCCCAATTTCTCAGCAGAACGAAAGCTGGGGATGGCTACCTTTCGTGAGATTTGACGAGGAATCAGTAACGGAGTGATACCCTCTCTGCGAGCTGGCCCTTACGGTGAATTCTATGTACTGTACTGTAGTAGCCTGGGCTATTTCAAAGCAGTTGATTGGATCTCAACATGTGTTTAATGATGTGCCACTTGCATGAGGGACCTTGTTTGCACCGGGCGGCATTCGGTATTTCGTCGCCGAGTCGGGAACTGCCATGATATTATGGTATGGTCATTGCTTCGTATCCTTGCTGATTTTGGTGCTGCTGCTAATATTCGTTTGTTTGTTTGCAACGAAGCGGAAGAGATATATTTACAGGTTTCTGATACCATGATGTTTCGCAGCGAAGATAGTCGTTTGGAAGCTCGTCAATGGTTACAGTAGAATGGAGCACTGCAGGGTGAGAGTTGTTTGACACCACCCTTCCTTCTGTTTCGGTTCTATCAGAAGCAACATCAGCTTCCGACGGGACTTGTACCTGTTCTCCACACTCCATTGCCTTTAGCGGGATCAACGCTGTAGTCGCTAAAATAAGGTGAGCTAACAGGGCGGGATCGGTACCGTACCTTCCAAGGATGAGGTGTGGAGGCTGTGAATGAGTCTTTCCTCAACCCCGTTGCTGTTGCTGTTCCTCATTCCATCCCCAGATCACACGGGCCTCCCGGACAAGCATCCGCGCTTGCTTCACCTTGAGGTCAAGCTACCAGAAGCTCCCTCCCGCCTTCCCCCTCCTCTAGCTTATCTTACCTGGTGTCTCAGTCACACTTGGGATACATACATAAACCCTCCTTCCCTCCCTCCAATTGAACCATTCAATTGCTTCCACTTATACCTGTGCCTGCCTGTATCAACTATCCATTGCATCCGTGGACCCTCCACTCTTCCCATCGCCTGATTAGACTTGGTCACCGCTATCCGTACACTACCTTGCCTTACCAACCACACTCCATCAGATCCATACCTACTACGCCAAACGTATAAGTAGCTGGACACCGCCAACACCTTGCTGCCACCACAACAAACCTCTGTCTTTTATCGCATACAACTCTATCGCAATGCCTAGAATCACCGCTCCCGTCTCAAAGCTCACTCGCTCTCTGGCTGAGTCTCAGCGCCATGCCGGTATCGCTCTTATGCCCAAGTATGCCGAGCTCCTCGGAGCTTCTTCAGAGCAGTCTCAGCACTCTGAGGTGAGTTTCTACTCTTCCGATTAGTCATTGCAGCTCTGGTACTAACAATACTTCCAGTCCCGTGGACTAAAGACTACCCACCGCCCTACTCCTCAGCCATCTCTTTCTGGTCGCCGAAGGCCATTGATGCAGGGCTTCCATTCCTCAACACCTTCTCGTGCTCCTGTCAACCATGTCGACAGCACAGTCTTGCCCAAGATTCACGCTACTCCCAACTCCAACGAGCCTCTCCCTCGTATGCCTCTTCTACCTGACAACTATGGCGCCTACCACAGCTCAATGTCCGATGCCGCCGACTTGTATAGCAAGCGGCCCGTCATCTTCGCCGTTGACCCTGATGTCGTCGTTCCCGGTGCTCCCATGGCTACCATGGATGCCGTTAACATGGACAGCGTCGACGTCAAGTTTGTTCATGAGCAGCCTGCTCAGGAGACAAAGACAGACGACTCTGACCGAAGTACCTTTCTCAGAGACGTCTTCGGCGGAATGATCCAGGATATTCTTCCTGGACGCACGCTCAGCAAAAACTAAGAATCAAGTGAACACACGAAAGGGACGATAGGGCGGAGTCTGGTTATGCCAGCTACTCATAAAGAGAGCTAATGATCTTTTAAGCGTTTTAATCTGTTTATGCGAAGCAAGGTGCGGTTGCATCAATTAATAGCCCGTTACAAGAGGCTCCTGTGGCTAAGAGCCATCCTTTTTTTATACATCGATACACAATGATAAAGTGAAAGCCCAAGTGGCAGACTGGAATCAATACCAATCCTTTGTTATCCTTGCAACTCAAGCTCGATAACTTGAATAATGACTGCCAGATCATAGACATATTCGTCCACAAGCCTACTGACTCATTTCCTTGTGTTACTAGATGCTGACATGTGTGAAGTCGAATGCCATTGGACACTATGCCAGGTTTGTGTTGATGTTTTATTGCATCTATGGTATCATCTCTCGTAAACACCACCTGCATTGCCTTGCTCTTTTTGGTCCCAACTCAACGTTCCATCCTTTTCGGCCCTTTCCTATCAATCTTGGAGTCTTCACCAATTGTGGTACAGTACATAATCGCAACTAACTATGAATCGACCATCGAAATCCATTCCCTCCCCTATAGCCCGTCCTCTTGATATTCGTGTGATCCTTTATCGCTTCTTGAGTGATGGCCTGGGCTTGCACTCGTCCTGGTTGACAGGGTGCAGCATCACCTTGATAGGATAGTTCTGAGTGTTGTGCTGG
The DNA here is from genome assembly GCA_013363185.1 of Fusarium secorum. Taxonomy (NCBI): domain Eukaryota; kingdom Fungi; phylum Ascomycota; class Sordariomycetes; order Hypocreales; family Nectriaceae; genus Fusarium; species Fusarium secorum. The sequence goes on from JABEEM010000569.1 coordinate 110,320, forward strand.
TAGCCCTTGGCCCAGTCGTAGCCTACAGCATAGGCGAAGATGGAACCGTTCTTGTTGAAGGTTGTGGAAGTGATGCTGCCACCAACGTTAGGGTAGCCCTTGAGACGGTGCTTGGCGTCCTTGTCCCAGAAGTGGAATGTTCCATCGGAACCAGCAGTGCTGAATGTGCCATGAACAGGATGGAAAGAAATATCGTTGACGGCATAGACATTGGTGACGCTGTTGGCGGGGGGGTCGCGATGACACTTGAAAGAGAAGTTGGAGCTGCAATATGTTAGTCTAAGCAGGTCAAGAAAGGTAGATTCGAGAGGCTTCTTACCTGGAGTCCTTGTCTTCGACGTATTGGATAGCGCAACGACCCTCGATACTACCGATAGCAAAACCAGCAGAGTCTGTAAAGCAGCTAACCACCCTGGTCTGCCACTTGAGAGGGCTCTGCAGGGTTTTATAGAATTTGGTAGGGTTCTTGAGATCAATAACATTGATGTATCGATCGGCGGTGCCGACAACGCAGAGATTATCGCGGACGTCCATCGTATAAACTCGCTCCTGGCATTGTACGGTTGCCGCAGGTCCCTGTTGTCTAAGATCCCAGTACTTGATCGTCTTATCCCACGAGCCCGAAACCACCATGGGGTTACCGTCGTTCATGAAAAATCGACATGTTCGCACTGGCTGGTCATGTGTGCCGATAACGGCGTCCTGCTGGGAGGCAAGATCGCAGACCTTGACGTTTTTGTCGGCGCCGGCAGAAGCGACTTTTGTTCCATCCTAGAAACCCAGTTAGTTGCTATTCCGTTTCGCTCCATCATTATATCTTTGTACCTTGGAGAAGTCGCAGTTCAACACAGGTTGGCTGTGTTCGTAGGCGTGTCGGCCCTGACTCTGGCCATTGGCGGCAATCTCGTAAATGCGAACCTTGTTATCCCAACTGGAGATGGCGAGGAAGTCAGGTCCGTTTGGCGCAGGGGAGAAGGAAAGGTCGGAGATGGTATCGGTAGGGGGGTCAGAGAGCGCGACGTCTTGCTTGAGGTCGCCTACAGTGTTGCTTGTCGTTGATGCAGCCGAGGCACCGCCAAAAAGGGTCGACATGATTGCGGTGTGTTAATGGAGAGAAGTTGAAAGCCAGTCGGTGGCCCTTTCTGTCTTTTTGCCTTTGGGATACCACTCCTGAGACTCAAAACTTAGTGGCTTATGAGCGAAGCTTCCAACTGGCCCAAGCGACTAATCTCGGGTGAAAAACAGATCTTTAGAGAATTGATATTTGCACTGTTGAAACTGGTTGCGCCGCGAGCTTTGTACTGAGAATGAATAAACAGGCACGAAGGCAGCGACCCAGCCTTCTCAACGCGAAGTTCGGATTGGCCAACCCGCGTCAGACAAAAAAAAGGCAGCAAGCTAAGGTACAGCCACATCTGAGAGCTCTGATTCATGACGCCACACTTCAGCCCCATTTCGTGCATAAAAAATCAACTTGAGCTGGATACAATTTTTCCTGCTTCTTTCTTCTCTTCATCCGCGTCCCTCGCTCAAAAAATCGCCATTCGAAGCTTACAAACAGAGACATTGCGATATATCGCAGCGTCTCGCATTCATTCTGGCTTTGGGAGAAAGTCCCCGGACATCTTCGTTTCGACGGAGCTTGCGGAAACGCGCCGCCATAGAAGCACAGCGGCTGACTTCTGCACCCAGGCCCGCGTCCTGCACCGGCCCTGCCCTCCGCTACATCAGTTTGTTAAAGGCTCTGAATCGCGTTCTCTGCCGCTCTCGGTCCCCTTGGATGAAGATATGAGTCCGCTGCCGAGAGATTGGTGGGTTTCGAGACAGACGAGTCGTCTGGCAGGTTGATGGTTGGTAGACGCTTGGTGCTCGCGCGTGTGGTATCGGGTCGCAGAGGATTTGTTGTCGAGATTTATAGGTATGCGATTGCTCGGCGAAAGCTGGGTTACTCGATGGGGCTCATTCTTGATGCGAGGGGCCGGCATCCCGTTGACCTTTTGGGTGACGGTCTTTTCCTTTTTTACACTCTAAACTTCGCTGGAAGTTCCCCTCTTTGGGAGAGACCTGAACTTGGATGAGATGGGTTGAAGTTTTTATGATGATGACCAAACATAGAGTCAAGCACCGAGTCAGAAAATCTGACGTTGTGGACCACCAAATTATGTCAACTGAAAAACTTCAAACTTCTCGTTTAGGGAACGGATGTCGATGCCAAGATAGATAGTAGCTGCAACTTTTGACTTGTTGACGTTTTGATGTGATATTGAACTTGGTCTAGGCTGCGAGGCCCATTGCCTCCTGTTCAACGGAGCCGACCTACCATCCTTTATGGATGATTTGCAAAGAAACCTAGTTGAAAATATTGCATTCTCCTCCGTATGTTCGACTGAACAATGTATCGAAGCTGGGATAATGGACGGGGAGATTTTCTTATGATCTTCTAGTCTATCCGTACGTCTCGGTAGCCTTCGATGCTATCTTCAAGCGTCATGTATTCATTAAAGGTGCCTAATGAAGCACTCGAGATACTACCCTAATTCCCTTCTAGCTCTGACGATACTTCTATACAACCCCGATATCTAAGGACGGGTTGCTGCCCACGTATATGTTCTAATTCTATTCATCCAACTGTGTCTGGTCTGTCACATTCTATCTCGCTTGATTTAGGGTGTGAACTTGCCAAGAGCGCCTTCATTGCCTCCGTCAAACAAGTCATGCAAGTTATCGAGCTCCTGGAAGTGCTTTGCGTACTCCATACCCTTACGTCGCTGCGCCTCAACACGTCGCCAATCCCATTCTCCAGGGACATCCAAGTCCACATCTGAGACATCAGCAGAAAGATCGCCGAGTTGCTGTTCACCAGATGTCCAACCTCCAGGTCGCTCAGGTAGTAGACCAGAGGCGCCGCCGAGCATGATAGCTGGGTTCACAGTGAAGCGACCCAACTTGAAAACGTACTTGCTTATGGCCGTAGCATAGATCTTCTTCTCCCATCCACCAACAGCATCTTGAGGGCCTCGCGCAGAAACCTTCTTGAACGTGGGGTCAAGCCATGATGTTGGCTTAGCAGCTCCCTTGGGGATGTAATGTGTCACGATGTATAACCACTTGCGGTCCCAGCATAGAATGCGACTCCACATCTCGAAGCTCTTATACGCAGGGATCTCGCGCTTGAAGCTGCACTCGACAGCACCAAGTATGATGCTCATCTGGCCCTTGATAGGCTTATCGGTCTTGGGGTCTAGGACAATCTTCGTCTTGGTGTTTTGGGCGAGTGTGATATAGGATGCGCGGCAGAGATATGTAACAAGATGAGATCGAGAGACATCGAGATCGGCGAAATAGGTCGAATTGGACTTGTGAAAGTTGTAGTCAATCTCGAGAAGAGGGGCGTGGGTGGTAGAGATCATGGGTTTGAAGAGGGCTTCGGGTCCAAGATTTGGCGATTTGCGCCAGAAGGTATGGTAGAAGATCACGTAGAAGACTCGGTACTATAGAGTGTCAGAGTGTTGTACCAAAGTCAGGAGAGACCATCGAGACTTACAGTCCAAGCAAAGGGCATGCTCTTCCAGTTGAACACAACAAACAGCAGCAACAGGATCCGCGACGTGCGGCCAGGCCCTGTAAGGAAAGCCTTGATCAGAGGACCCCAATTGACCCGATAGGCAGCATATCCAGCAGAACCTAGAGCGAGAGGCATGATGACAGGCACCACATGGGAAAGCCCAAACATTTTCTTATTTGCGCCAGCCATGATGAGCGATTGTGGTGTTTGCGACAACCCTGAGGGATTGAAAGGATGGGATTCACCCGGTATTTATCTCAACCGATTGCGGTTAATTACAATCCGCCCAATCTCGTGCGACAGAGACTTGCCAATCAAGGAAGCCTGTGACGAACGCCGAGGATGCCGTAGGTAGTGAGTGTCCAAGGCCCTGAAGTTAGTTGCCCCCCTTGAAAAGTTCAAAGCTCTGTTGCGATATGCCACTATCGATTAGGTAGTGAGTGAGGAAGGAGCCGAGGCACGGAAGTTTGGTGGGAACGCGACTCGGCCGAGTTGTGTACATAAGCGACGAAAGTGTTGGGAAAATCAACGACAAATAACATCATATCCTACCAGAGAGGAACAGGCAGAGAAAAGGAGTATGAGAGCATTCTAGCAAGGAAATCTCGGCAGATTTATACTGGCTCCCTTGCGACGTTGCAATCTGACGCGGTGAGCATTCACCATGCAAGATACTGCAAGATATAGAATATAACTACGACTTTATCCATTTATCACACGTCAGCTTACCGCACACGGAGAAGCAAGATTTCTATCAGAAGCACTCGTCTCGAATAGCATCACAACAGGTAGATCTACGGTTATATGGACAAAAAAAATGAAGTTGCTCGAATCGCAAAAAGAGGATATATGATGGAATCTAACCACCTGCAGTGGACGAACAGGGAATCGAACCCTGGACCACTCCCATATCATTCAGTCGAATTGTGCTAAGGGAGTATTATACCACTAAACCATTCGCCCGGTTATTTAATGGAAGCTCAGTCGAAAATCTGAGTCTATCGAGTTGATGCACAAGCGTGTGAATCAGATGCTATGAACAAGATGATGATGTAAGATCACACAGTTCCAACGTTGGTTTGTCCACACTGATTCTGAACCTCATGTTTGAAGTTTGTGCTCTTCTTTATTCTATACTTTTAAGTACTTATAGCGACTTCTCAACCTCATCAACTGCATCAATGACTCCCTTCCACTTCGCCCATTCAGCATCACCACCAGGAATACCACCCACGAGCGGCAACCTCGTGCCGTCTGTATCCCCAAAACCTCTCAGTCTGCTAATAGCATCTTTGATACCCACAGTACCAAACTTGACCACAAGCTCCTCCATGGAGCTAACCTTGAACTGCAGCAGTCTTCGCTCCTGGATCTCAGCATCTGTAGGCTGGGTCTTGGACGACAGCTCGAAGAGTCGCACCAGTGACTTGGGGAAGAATCCCGCCGATCCGTCAATGGCGCCGACAAAGCCAACTGAGATAACAGGTAGGAGCTGCTGACCGAGGCCTGTGAAACAGTGGAAGTGGGTGTGATCGATGGATGGGTTGGAAGCAACCTGCGCGGCTACCGAGACATCTCCATGAGAGAGCTTGCAACCGACAATGTTAGAGTGCTTTGCAAGTGTGGCATATGTCGAAGGCGCAACTCTGACGTTGTTTGCGACTCCGGGGTAATGGTAGCTGAGCAATCTGGTTAGTCCGGGGGTTTGGTATAATTGGGTCGAGACGACTTACATCATGACAGGAATGGGACTTTGGTCAGCAACAGCAGTGAACCATTGAATGATACCCTCTTGTGTAACTGCACCGGCATTGTACCCAGGAACGAGGCACAGTCCCCATTGGGAACCCGACTTTTGAGCATCCTTGAGTTGTTCAACAGTCTCTTCAACGCTGTTTGTCGCTGTACCCGCAATGATGGGATAATCCTTGAAACCCTCCTTCTCAAGACCAGCCTTGATACCACTGAGAATGGCGTGGCGATCTCTAGGGTGAATATGAACAGCTTCGCCTGTGCTACCGAGGACGACTAGACCCTTGATTCCATTCTTGGCCAGGTAGACAGAATGAGCGACCTGTGTTTCAATGTCGATGGGAGGGTTAATGGCGTTGTAGTTGGCAGCCTTCTTAGAAGCGAAGAACGTGGGAACAGGCACGTAGATACCCTTGGGCGGAGGAGCAGACATTTTTGGCAGTGATTTCTATGTCACAAATGAATTGAGAAGAACAGAGAAATTATCAACTCGTGAGGGGTTCGCCGAGGACATCGTTTATTATAAGCGATTTGCCGTTATGCAACCCAAACCTCGGTTCTTCGGGGTAAGTTACAGCGAAACTATAGCCTTGGAGTTGGGGAAAGGCAGCGGTTCGGCCTATCGAGACAATAAGATGGTGATACCCGCCGAGATCGGTGGAAACCTTCCCCTCAAACTGGAACACAACGGGATAGTTTCCGGTTCGGTTGATAGAATCATGAAGTGGTTGTGAGTTGTTGTGTGCTAGCCAATGGTTGTATCTAGACAGGAAGCCGACTCACCTATACGGGCTTCTGAACATCGCATCGAATAGACCTCAGAGTGTTTATAAATCAAATCGATTTCCCGCCATCTTGATTAAATATCGATATTCAGCTGCTAGTATTGACAGCTAACGTTAGTATGTAACTACTCTGAATAATATAGCATGCCCAAGTGCAACGGCAATGGCTTTTCCCAGATGCCGAAATGGAACTAACCTATAGCCACACGAGATAGTCGGCCAAATATTCTTTCCATCAGAAACGGAATGCTAGCGTTGCAAGATCCTTTTATTTAAAGAACGTTTCTAAGTTTACTGAAATTGAATATATATATCTCATGATAACATTCAGTCCTGCCTATCTGGAACATCACAATAACCACGATGTGAGTTACGTAGACTAAAGACCTCACATATACAACATACCTATCCCGCCTACCATTTTCATAAATTGAATTAAATTGTATATCTAAATTTCCCTTTTATTGCGTTATTTTCATTGAATCGTTCTCACATACTCCATGCCTGGGCCTGACCCTCTATCCTCGTTCCTCAGAAGCTTGCCAGCCAAACATAATTCCTTTTACGTGATACACATGTCTATGCAACCCGAGCCACGATTTTAATCGCACGGTCGTCTTGATTCCTTTCATGGTATTTTTTTCTCACGATTTCATGCTCATGAGTGAATGACGTGGGTACCCTCAGCGGGTTCAAGCACCATCCATTGGCACGGCAGATCCTTCTTCTCGTTATGTTCTCGCAGCTTGGCGATAATCTTGGCGGCGATAGCCTCGAAGTTGTGCGTGGCGAGAGCCAGAATGGTAGGACCGGCGCCAGATAGACAGACACCAAGGAAGCCTTTGTCAGTCTTTGGGGACATTGTCTCGACGATCTCGGTCAGACCGGGGATGAGAGTCTGGCGGTAGGGTTGGTGAATCTTGTCTTGCATGGCAAGATGGATGAGCTCGGGATCGGGAGGGGACTGGCCCAGAGCGACGGGCAGAAGAGCAATTCTCTGCAGGTTGAAGACCTAAGGCCGTGGATTAGCTTCATCATAACCAGGTTTTCGGGGTTTGGCATACCACATCGGGACGAGTGTAGTTCGCAGGTAGCACTCCTCGTGCAGCATGTGTAGCAACTTGGAAGTCAGGGATAATAGCAACAGCCTTGATCTCCTTGGCCCATGGGAACTTGATATGGTGACCAATTCCGTAGGGAGGGTTCGGCGGCTTCTTGCCCGTGTCTTCACCTCCGGCTGGCGCAGGTAGAACTTCGCTAAGCGGAATTTCGGTTCGGGCAACGTCTTCGGGAGTCAAGGGCTTGAGATATGTTCCGACAAAACCTCCGTAGAGGGCAGCTCCGACATTGTCAGGATGTCTCTCTGGAATTGCGGTTAGAGGGTCACTGAGTCGATCGGAGGGTAAGTTTTACCAATCATGAGACAGTAGTCAAATAGTCGGTCATTGTCGAGGTGCTTCAATCCTCCAACTTCCTTGCCCAGAGCAACACCAGCAACAACAGCGGCACCTGAGCTACCAAGGCCACGACCTAGAGGGATAGGGTTCTTGACATGCACGTGGGTCTCAACAGGGAACGCCCTCTGGTCGTTGCAGCGCAGGACATAGAGCGCTACACGTGTGATAAGATTGACCTGGGGGTCAAGGCTAATCTCATCCTCGCCCTCTCCCTCGTAGGTGATCTTGCAGTTGAGTGGGTGCTCGGACGTTGTCTTTGACCGATCGATGGTTACATGAAGCTCAAGGTAGACGGACAGAGCAAGGCCAATGACATCAAAGCCGGGGCCAATGTTTGCGCTGGAGCTGGGGGTCTTGATGATGAATGATTCCATGACTGGTGCTGCTGCTTGCTTGCTGTGGTGTATGCCGAAGTTCGGAACTGGAGCTTGTTACTTGGAGGAAAGTTTTGAGACAAAGATACCCAGCGAGGAGAGGGTCTAACGGCGCGAAGTAAAAGCAAACCGGGGCTAGTACAACTCCAACGCCTTTTTCTGACTTCTCACGACAGAGAAATTCGAATTGCAGATTCAAGAATGAAATGTCACATCAAAGGAAAGTCTGGCCGATAGTGGAATTTGTCTATTACTGTGACTGGCATGATGGTCCAAATCTCCCCGATGACGGAGCTCTCCACCACATGAGCAAAAAAAGCATGCGGTTTGGGCGCCCTAGGTCTTATTACTGAAAATTTGCTTCAAATATCAGCATAGTGAATAGCATTTGGCGGGGTAAAATACTTCTGGCTCTTCAGTCCAGAACTGTTGCGGCGGGGTTGGATTCATCTATCGAGAGGCTGGCTATCTATTGGTCGATAAAGAGGGTTTGCTGAAGGGATTCATTTTGATTGCTAAATATGGACATTGAATGACCTGAGCTGCGTTGGGATCTAATGTCGGGGTGGTTTGTCTCGGGCTATCGCGTTATAAGTCTGATGGTGATAATCTTAACTGAACCATTATGCATATGGAATATGTTTGTTGCCATGACGGAGTTTTTCGATACGAGAAGAGCCACTCTTTTAATCCTTGGCTTCCTTTATGAGGCTCAGTTTAATCCTCTATATCTGACGTTAACGGATACGATGTCGCCCCGTTGTCTCTGCCCAACGCATCCATTGTTTATGACCTGTATGTTTGTGGGCCACAGCTTGCTTAGTAGAGACATCTTGAAGATTGTAGAAATCCGTGTATGCATTACTTGGCTTTAGTGAGTCCACTGCTGTGCAAACTGGCATGCCCTGTCTAAGTCAAATTGGCGATCCCGTCTGGGGCGATTTATTTTCCATGATCTGACATTCTAACTGAAGTTATATGCACTATTAGTACTCCGTCTTTGGGATCAATTGTCTCACGGAGCTGTTCAATAAATGACACATTCCCAGCCTTTAGCATTTCGATGGTGTTTTCCATGAACAAGCAAAGTGACCAGCCGTGCGACCCCTACCTAACCCAACCGGCTATGCCGACCAGCCCACTACATACTCAGAGGCTTCCAGAACATCCAAGCTCCATATCCCAAAATAGCACAGAACCTCGATTAGCATCTCACCACCATGATGTCAATGCCAATAGTGCATCACGGGTTGTCACGTCGGATTCACTTTTCGGGCACAAGCAGAACAGGACCAGATTAGATCCTGGATCCGTCTCGTAACTGCACCAGTACCGGAAATTCCGCCACTTGAACAATGAATGGATCCTTGAGGTCTTTTTGTCCAGGAAGATCGCTGAGCCCATGACGTCCAAATTCTCGTGTTCTCTTGATGCTCCGTGGGATCATCCATGTTGCTAAAACTCTCATTTGCGGAGTTTCTATCATCGATCCACAATTCGATGTTCTTGGCCTGGTGTTTTTGTTGTTTTCACGATGCAATACAACGTCAATAGCTCAGACCATACTGTCAATTAATTCCCCTTTGGGCTTCCAGTTATTGACGGTTCTTTGATGCGTCGACAACGCAGGGAGGAATACGAGCAAGACTAGTATGAGATAGACAGGCAGGACCCTTGAGATCAGTCACGCTTGTTGAAAAGACGTGATTAGTCGTGAATAGACAATGCAGCTATTCGGCGGTGAGGTCATGGGATCACCGGCTCGGCACGTTGATGGAACGAGGTGATATCCTAATCCGTGGCACTAGTTATTCAACATTGAAACTTCAACAATAAAGTATTACCAAAGAAAGACTAAAATTATGACCGGCCATTCCGCAACAAGGTCATCATGATAGCCTCAGTGTAGCCTTACTATGATATTACAGATCTTAGTGAGCCTGAGCCTCTTCAATGCGCTGGAGCTACGTTACGTCGTGCTGTTCACAGGACGACACTAGCTTCAAGCTGAGCTCAAGAATACGAGATATTCCTCACCAAAAACAACCTAACGTTACCCCACAATGCCCCCAAATGGGGGCCATGACCGGCAGAAACCAACCCCTACACCCCTGTACGACGGGAAATATTCTGGATCTTAGGTTCTGGGCCTGTCTATAGTCAACTCAACTGTATTGCGAGCGACCTACTGTAACCTTTCCGCACGCCACGTCCTTTAGGCTCTACCTTAGGTTCTGTATCCGCCCCTCGAAATAGCATACGGCGTGGCCTAGCCTTGCTCTGGCATCCGTTGCTAAAGCCAATTTTGGCAGCGATGGCACCTGGAGACGGTCAATCAAGAATGGAGCTTGGGTAGCTTGAGTAGCTTCTCGGCCGGGTTGTGAGAGTCTATCTGCCATTCAATGCTAGCTATGACGCTATATGGAGACAATATAGGCTTGTCCAGCCTCCAGCGTTCCCGGTGGTATTCTCGATTTGGCTGTGGAGTGGCTGATCACCCGAGGGCCGTGATGGGTAACGTTAGATGCATGGTTCGTTCGTTCGATTTCTTAGAGATCGTTGCAAGAACTCAAGTATAAGAAGAGCCCTCAGTCTCGTCCAGATTCCTATTTTTCTCTTGTATCATCACTCTCAACAACAATCAACCACTCTCATCCTCTTCGAGCTTCCAGCCAAACACTCCTCAACACCACCACTACTTTCCTCTTCACTTACACACAAATAACCCAACAACAACCGTCAACATGAAGCTGTCCGGTGTCCTCTCTGCTCTTGCTCTTACCTCCGCCGTCTCGGCCACCACTGGTGAGTCTATCCACACTATTCTCCGATGTATCTTCACTCACTAACAATTATTTCAGTCTCCTACGACACTGGATACGATGACAAGTCTCGCCCCATGACCGCTGTCTCTTGCTCTGATGGCAAGAACGGTCTCATCACCAAGTATGGCTGGAAGACTCAGGGCGACGTCCCTACCAAGTACGTCGGTGGTGTCAACATCATCGAGGGCTGGAACTCTGCCAACTGTGGTGGCTGCTACCGCCTCGAGTACAAGGGCAAGAAGATCAACGTTCTCGCTATCGACCACGCTGCCTCTGGCTTCAACATTGGCCTCGATGCCATGAACGCCCTCACAAACGGCCAGGGTGTCAACCTCGGCCGCATCAACGCCCAGGTCTACCACGCCAAGCCTTCTGACTGCGGTCTCAAGAACTAAACGGCGCAACTCTACGATTTTATGAGATGCATATGAGGCTTTCTGGATAGCGGACATTCTTATTCTTTCCCTCCTTATAACTATGGGTTTAATACTTGGCATTGGTTGGCGTTTAGACTACGATCTTACACATAATCTACCTAGATACTACACTACACTACACATGAATGAACATAGAGCTTAATTGCTTTTACTTCAACTTTATTCTTCGCAATGCTATGAGGTGAAATGATTGAATGATAATTCCAGGCCCTAGCCTAGTCATGTGGCTTGCTCCTTTTGGTCGGATTTTCTGGAGATAATGCAACTTGAAGAACCCGACTGACAAGCTGTTACTCCCATCTAAAAGTAGCACGTTAAGCTAGCCGTCCTACCATAGCTCATTTTGTACATGTGAAATCGTTATCATCCAATCCCCCTTCTGTTTCGGCAGCCTTTCTGTTTCGTTCCAACTGAGCTTGACATCGACTTTTATTCCCACTCCCGGAGCGAGGGAGGGGTCTCGGCGCCCTCAGACGAGGAAGACGATAATTCATCGAGGTCGCCCCAGTTGTGTAATGAAATTTCATCGATATCAGAGGGAGGGTCAGATAGAGGGGATGATGGAGGCTCGGATAAAGGAGATGAGGCACCCGTCGCTGGGCTCCTGATGTTGGTCGAGTTTATGTTTGGCAGCTCTTCGTTACTGAGATTGTTGCCATTTGTGATATCGACATAGTCGGGCGTTGGCATTCGGTTGGATGTGATGGGCTCCGGGAGTTTAGGGTCTGCAGCAAGTTTGTTGAAATGGATTCCACCTTCTTCCTGTTCTTCAAACAAAATTAGTATATGAGCGTTAACAGATCCACAAGGCTCAAAGGGTATCATGGAGATCGAGACTCTGTCTTGGGTGTCAAGGACCAGTGAAGTAAATGACGGGTGAGTTGAGTGGCACTTTCTCTGAGTACTTCCAACTCCCCAGTTCTGAGAGACTCTTCTTTACTTGCACAGGGAAGAGTAGGGGTACATACCGGTTGGCGAGTTTCCAATCCATAAAGCGCACTCGAGAATTTCGACACGAGCCACAAATTCCTCATACTTGAGGCCATGTTCTAGTCCGCCAAGAGGTATCCGAATTTGTTCTGGGGCCTTCAGGACCACCGTGACTTCTTTTCCACCGGCGACTGACTCGATAAAGTCTATGAAGTCGTCTATCAACCCTCTCTCACCCTTGAACACGACACATTTCTCTTCGGGGCAGTATCCTATGAAGTTCTCCGCAAAGGTGTCTGATAGCTTGGTGATGTGTAAGTCGATCGCTGCTTCAGTCTCAGGGCAGCGCGAAATCAAGACAACAACCTCGGATGATGGAAGCAGGTATGTTGAAGAGGGACGGGGTGAGACTTTGCGAAAATCTGTGGATATGAGATAGGACTTGTAGGCCGGCTCGAGGATAGCAGCTCTTTTCTCTCTAAAATCAGAAAGATTCCCTGCCAGCAAGGCATCCAGGCGGTCCTCGACAATCGCCCCCATTTTGAGTGTTGGTAAAGCAATGGGTAAGGTAGGGAAGTGATGGATCGTGTAGGTAGTCATTTATAAGAAGCCCGGGCATTTATCGCAGAGTTTGAGATTGAGGCAGCAAAGAGTGACACTGCCATGTACCTGTCAAGGGCTGGCAATCGGAGGAAGGCAAGGGGAGAAAACAATAAACGAACCAAACGGAAGGAGCAGATTCTCTGAGTAAAATTAACTTCCCTTGCCTGCCTGCCTTATCATGAATACCCTTACCTTACCTTGGTCTTGTACAGAATATCCTAAGTTTTATGAAACTCATCAAGTGTGCAATGGAATTGAGTCACCTCTATTTTCCTGCATGACAAGTTGCTGGGGGTCCAGGACAGGTAAGATCAAGAGCCTCCTATCCTATGCATCCATTTTGCAAATTTGGTAGCCTACCTCTCCACGCAGCTATTAACATCTCATGTCAATTTGTATGTAGATAGGTAGACTCGTTTGTATCGGACACGGACCGCACAAGAACACAACATTGATGTCCCTATACGCTGTGGCTCATACACCAAGGACTCGATTTGACAAAAGGGGTAAAGGGAAGTAACCATATAGTATCAGACCCTTATAGTTTATGTGAGTTCTTAAATGATAGCTTTGAGTGTGGATATTGTCCAGCTTACCTAGGAAATCCAATGTCCCTTTCTAGCAAGTTCGCAAGACAAAGCATCGTCAGAATAATTTGAAGTGACAAGATAAGGTAAAAGAAAGACGGATACTTGTAATAAACAAGCTTCAAAAGGCGCTTATTGTTGCACAGTCCGCTGTTTGCATTCTGGTAGCCGTAGGGATGGCATAAACAATTCCTTGTAGTCACTTACAAACACTTGATACGTCCGACTAACGTTAGTATCCGTTTGAATCCTTGCATGAATATTGAAACAGCAGCATATGCATATTAACACTGATGTATATGTGTTTTACAGGGCTCCAATAAGTCTTCGCATAGGCTAGCTCAGCTCACAAGTTGTTGCGCTTCTATAGTCTATAGTTAGTAGTTACAGACTTACAGAATTCTTCAGATGCACAGTCTCGATCTGCAAACAACCAATCAAATTATCATTATTCCCGGGATATCCAAGCGAATCCGAGTTGATTGCACTGTGTCCGAAGTTATTAGTGACGTGACGTGGGGTAATCCTAGTCCGTCATCAGATCCTCCGTCGTACTCCTTCTAGACAACGACTTGTATAAACTCCCGACTCTCCAAAATGCAACTCCAACCTGTTTTTATTTTATTTTTTGTTTTCTTTGGGCCGCAATCAAACAAACCATTTTCAAGACTGAACCATGGCTTCGCTAAACATGCAGAATCTTCCAAACGAGCTCGTCGCTCACATTCTCAGCTTCCTTGACTCCGAATCTGATTTACAAAGGCGCATTTACCTCGACCCTGCAAAGCTCACCAGGCCGGTATCATCCGGCGGTCCAAATACACCCCTCAAGAATGCTTCTTTGGTATGTCATCTCTGGAGAAGTTCTGTGATAAAAATACTCTTTCGTTATGTTGTTTGGCCGTTTTGGCGATTTTACGAGCCAGTCGCACAAGATATCGCGTCACAAATTGAGGTCCTGGATTTCATCCGAAGAAACAACCTATCATCCTCCGTTGACCACTTCACTATCTTGATCGATCTTCCCCTCGGATCAGGCCAGAATCGATATCCGGATGGCCAATTCTGGGGTGTTCTGCCTCCTGTATCTCATCAGCCAGAGACGCCCATGTCCTGGAATTTGTTATGGTCTGTTCTGAATCAAGAGGACCGAGACGCCGAGGGTAGTGACGCAAGGACTGAGGAAGACAGAGCGCAGTGTTTTTGGGATAACAACTGGCTTTGGCATACCATCTTTGATGTCATTGATCCCTTGAGAATCACCATGATCAGCTCAGTAGACATTCTCGCTTCGCTCTTGAGCCGAACTGTCGATTTGACGAATCACTGGGCTTTCAACAGCAGCTACTATGTTCTATCATTATCACGACCATCACGAAGTATTGCGGAGTCTAAAAGAGTACAGGTTCTGCCTTCTCATATTCCGGGGCCAACGAATCGCATCCCCTGTGACTTGTTCCATATCAGAGATTGGAGCTCAGTCCTCGTCAATGAGGGATCCTTCGCCCCAGTCTATTCAACCTATGAATTCTTTCACTACTCGGCAGCCACCCTTCTTCCTGCAATCTTTGACGCTTCGGATCCTTCTTTTGATGCTCTATGTGCAAACCTTCATTCATTATCCTACATCGCCACATTCCCCCTTTCTCAGCATATTTCTGACCATCTCATCCCTAATTGCCCACCCGTGGAGCATCTCTATGTACAGCTGATGCCAAAGAATCGTGATTTCTGGGAGAGCAGTAGTCTTTCACGGGTGATTCTTTCCGACTTGTGGCTCGAGTGCGACACCTCTTACGCATTGCTTGTGCGTCAGATGCTGGAACCTGTTCCTCAGCCGGGCTGGCAGAAACTGAAGGTGTTCGAGACGGGTGACACACCCGCAGAAGGAGTATGGAAGATGAATACTTATGATGGCCATATCAATGGATCAAATGGGTGGAGAGAAGAAAGCGAGGGTGTTTTTGTCAAGGATGATATTCAAAATAGTGATGAACAAACTATGCAGGAAGAGTCATAACCATGCGACTGGAAGATTGACAGAGGTCAAGTTTATGATAAGAGGACAGTATCTTATAATACCTAAGTTTACAGGACATGGAACAATCCTATGATTGCCTTGCAAATTCATTAGCACTGTTAGAATATTGTCCCACTTCCAACAAGCCTAGAGAATCTGAGTTTCAATTCAGCTACAAAGGAAGGAATTCACAAGATGGAACACTGGCGCGGATGACTTTGATCATCATTTATCTACATGATGCTCTATCTTGGTAGAATATGGAATCTATCACTCATCCACGACCATCCTAGTCCAAGTAGCAGGATCCTTAGTGGATCTTCGGCCCCCAGGCTTCGTATAGATGAACCCTAAATCCAGACACAAACGCCTCTAAATGCACAAAGCAGCCGGTCGAGTCTGTTCATAATAGGCACGCCGCCATAACCTAGTTCCAAGCCGTTCCATTAAACCCAAAACGCCATGTTGAATATCACAAAGTCTAATCTTCGTCACTATCGATGTCGGCATCCTTGTCGCTGTCCGAAAAGTCTGGAACAGGCTCCATCGCTGCATGCTCCTTCATCTCTCGATACGTGCTCCAAGTCAGACCCAAGAATGCGACAATGATCATGGCGCCTCCAACAATGGCGGCAAAGCTCAAAGGCTCTCCGGTAAACATCCAATCCACAATGGCAACAATGAAGATGGTGAGCAGCGCAGCCACCGATGACAGGACGGGCGAAGTTAGCGAGATAAGAACGAGGAATGAACCGCTGAAAGTGGCATTGGAAAGCACCGCGAGGAGAATGAGCCAGCACGTAGAAGCAGCTGGGATCTCGAACTTTTCAATGTTGAGCCAGTCGAGAATTGGGAGAGGAAGCCAGAGCACCGTGAGAGTGAAGAGCCCAATCAAAGAACCAAAGGTGTTGGCAAAGATCATACCCCTACCAGGTGAACAGCCCTCGGGTGGGCAAGCATAGCGCTTGTACAAGACCTCGTACAGACCATACAGAACTGAGCCAACGCCAATGACGAGGTTGCCAAGGAATCGGTTTCCGGCCTCGACACTCTCGCCTCCCTCCTTGGTGTCACCATAAGCAACGACGAGGACACCACCAATAGCGATCAGAACAGCAACCGACTTGTCGAGTCGAAGGGGCTCGCCAAGAAGTGGAACGGAAAATACGTATGCGAAGAAGGCGGAGCAATTGTAAATGGCCGTCAGATCCGATGGCGTTGTCAGACTAACGGCAATGTACCAACTCAAACCAGCGACGGTCAGTGAGCAGGTAATAATGGCAGTAAATCGAACAAAATAGCGAACGGGTCTCGCGCGATGCTGAATTGATATATGAAATACATCCAAGGTCTGCTTTTCGACCATAATAGCGGTGGTGCGTAATTGCTGCTTATGTCGCTTCCAGAATACGGGCCATGGTACATCGCGCTTCTGGAAGCGCAAAATAAGGAGCTGAACTGGCCATAACACAATCCAAGAACCATGGGTAAAGTACATCATACAGTAAGCCTTGTCCCAGCCAAGGTCGTGTTGGATGTATGCGCTCAGTTCTGTCTGGACGCAGAATGCGATCAGACTGATAATGAGGAAGAATCCTGCGTACGTGTACCTCTTCTTGGTCGAATCTTCGGCAGCAGCGGCAGCGATTTGAGGGCTTCGACTGCGCATCGTTGATCGCCGACTGAGACTTGGTCTTCCCATTGATTCTCTAGGATGATATGGGAGATCGTCTTCGCTGGACTCCCTTGACCCCTTTGACCCATCATTAGGAGGCGAGTAACCAGCGCGGCCGCGCTCTGGGTCATCTTCCTTGTAGAGGAGAGGAGTTCCAGATTTACCATCGCCATGACGGTGGTAATTTGGACGGCGAAGGTCATTGGGATCCATATTGTCCAATTCCAACCACTCGCTGTCGCTATGGATCTTTGTATTCTTAGGATCGTGGCGCTTCGTGTCAAGATCGGAAGCGTCGCTCGGATGGTCGGCGGTGCCACGGGCGCCAACAACGTTTGGTCTGGCAGTCGAGGATGGACCTGGTTCGCATGTGGTATCGTCGCTAGATGATGTTGAAGAATCCGAGTCTGTAGACGATCGATTGTGACCTTGCAGAAGGCGGACTTCTTGGTCACTGGTATCACGCCAAGGCATGAAGGGAGAGGGAAGGGAAGGGGTACTTCTATATAAAGATATAAGAAAAAACCTTGACAAAATTACGAATACAATAGGCGAGGGATGCGATAAAGGAGTGAAACGGCTTAGCTGATTTTGGGGCTGCACCGGGTTTGGTCTTTTTGGCAAATCGAGGCGTGGTATTGGATCCGTGGTATGTAAAGGTGGTGTTGAAAAACAGCCATGGATGGTCCGGGGCGGAGACAAGCGGGTCTCGAGACCCCGATTTTGCAGGGGGCTTACTCCGCTGTAGCGCAGGGGACCAACAGCGCGGGGAGTTGTAATGGCACGGGGCAGGGGGGTTCGTCATTGTTGAACCTGGAATCCACTGGAGAACAGGGCTAAGAATGTTGAACCATGAGATGATTCTTTAGGTAGAATCGTGGCCATTGGTGAGTTTGTTGCTAGCGACTCGGTGAGGTTATCGCGGTTACAGGTGAAAGGTTACGGCGAATAAGTTACCGTCAACCGTTGAAAGTATTCATTCGCAACTGAGGTGAGATTAAACTCTCTGCTCCCACGTGTGGGAATAAGCTTATGCATGGTACAAAAGGACATTACTACTTTGTTACCTACAGCAGGTTTTGACCTGTATCTTGGATCTCTGTAAGATCTGATTGCATTACATGCTACCTTACTCTTATCTTGTCCTGCAAACAAATGACGCCTTCGGTCATGTGCCCTCCGCAGTCTCTCCACGCGCCCCCAAAACCAAGACAACTTTTGTGAACAGTATCACCATGCCACCAACAGTAATGACTGACAGCACGTGAGTTTGTGTTCCAGTGTCTATCTTGATCTATGCCAAGCTCTGTATTACTTCTGTCTCTTGCTATTTTACTTGGCCGACGCACCAAACAGAGCCTCGTGCACATCATATGTATACTCCAAATCTCCGTGCCAGTAGTTGGCCGTATCTGCCTTGGAATACAGCCACGCCTGATCAAGTGCCTTTACCACCTCGTTGGGCAGAGGTCCCTTTTCAACGAGTTCAAGGTTCTGCTCGAGCTGCTGGATGTTGGACATACCAATGATAATTCCATAGTTGCCATTTGTGACCTTTAGTCCAGAGTGGTGGATTATCCATCGCAACGCTGTCTCAAGCATGCTCAGTCCGTTCTTCTCGGTAGCTTCCTCGATAGCCTTCAGAGCCTTAAATGTGCTCTCTCTGAAGTATCGTTGACGATATGCGGTGCCAATCTTGCTCTGATCAGAGAAACGGCCGCTCTCGGGCTTGATGTCCATCGACTTGATCTTGCCAGACAAGAGACCACCAGCGATCGGGTTATACACGACGATGTCGAGGCCGTATCTCCTGCATGCCACAAAGAGCTCTGCCTCGATAGAACGGGTGAGACAGTTGTACATGCCCTGGTAGACCGTGGGCCGGACCCAGTTGTTGTACTTGCAAATCATGACAACTTCTGCGACCTCGTACGCGGTGAAGTTGCTGATACCGAACTTGACAAACTTTCCATCCTTGTGTAGCTTGTTGATAGCCTCGAGGGTTTCTTGGAAAGGAGTGCCGCGGTCAGGACGATGGAGGTAGAGCAGCTGATGGGCGTGTTAGTGCATGCAACTAAGCTTATCGGGACATGTCACTTACATCGATGCAGTCAGTTCCCAGCTCCTTCAGACTGGTCTCAACGGACTCGATGACCTTGTCGTATGTGTTCTCGCCAGGCTGGGCGGGATACTTGACCTTTGTGTCCACGGTAAGTCCTCTCTCTTTCCAATTGGTCTGCGAGCCAGTCCAGCCCTCCTGTTTGCCGCCAACATAGATGCGGGCAGTGTCGACTTCGTTGTAACCCTTGCTTTGAAAGAGGTCAAGAGCCTTGTTGTAAGTTTCAGGGTCAAAGATACGCGCGTCGAGCTGTTCACTACCAGGGGGTCCAAAGGTCATTAGGCCCAGGATAACACGAGGCTTGACGTTCTGGGTTACGAGAGGCATTGCGACGGTTGGTGGTGTTTTCTGGTGTTTTAATTTAATTCAAGACTACAAGTAAATGGAAGATGGAGGGGTCAAGCTCTTTATAGTTCCTCGGAAAGGATTTGTTTCGGAGATGTGAGTCTTAAACTCCAGCTCTTTATTGTCGTGCCTTTCCACGACCTACAGCTCATCATAGCACCCCACCAACCTCTGCGGCTTCGGGCGGGGTATGAATTCCGTAGATAATAGGCAGTTACAGCCAAATGAGCGCCATGAGAGTTAAAGCAATCGGATCATCACCCGAGACATTTGTTTACTGACTAGGATAAGGAATTGATGGATTACTAATACTGTAATGTGTGTTCAGCCTTTGTTGACCAACGATCACGATGCCATGATAACGAAAGGAGTCGAAGCTCCTATAAGCTACTCATCAGGGTTAGCTTCATGACGTAGATCCACGGTTGTGCTTTGGTCCAGAGCTTCATCGGACTTAGGCCCGGGTAGAACTATATATCCATTGAACTGACCAGAAAAACAGAATGTTATCTTGTTTAATATGTCTGGGTCACAGTTGGATCCAAGGACCCATCATGTAAATCACAGTGACTCGCTGGGTATCCCAACCCATGTGTGTGCTGATGCCATCAAAACTTGAAATGTTGCATAGACAATGACCAAGGGTCAAACTTCCACGAATCTGAACAAGTTTGAGCCTATCTGGCTACTTATAGTCAATCTTCCCATTAAGAGAAGCCATTGAATTTAGAAACACAACAGGAGACGCTCTTATGAAAAGCATGTCATTAAATAACGTATTTGAGGTGGGGATGTATTTCAATGTCATTAAATGTCGGATAAATATCGGTGACTGATATTCCGCCTTCAACTCCAAAATCTCAGTGTCGCGATCGGTTTTCGAGTCTCCCAGTTGCCGAGTCCATTCCCGCTACCATTTGCGAATGTGCCGTTTCAAACATGCTTCTGTAAGAATAAAAGACACCATCGGGAAATGAGCAACGGCTAACTTCCCCAGACTCTCCTCCTCATAGATTAATTCCATTATGAGGGCGCAATTGGCCCGCCATGCTCGACGGGTCCTTATCCAACAAGTCCGATCCCCTTCTTGCGCTGTCTATTCGGCCCCCCTTCGTCGAAGATGTGCACCTAGAACAATCAACAATGGCTATTCAAGACGGTTTTTCCTCGACGGCCTGTTCGCCAAAGCTCCCCGCGAGATTCGTCAACCCGAATTCGAACCAGGATGGCAGAAGATTATGATTTGGAGGAGTCGCATGCTCGACAGCTTACGGCCTCCGCCTACAGAAGAGCTTATTCAGGCATGGAAATCTTTCTTCGAAGGAAAGCTGTCTAGTCGAATGGCTTTGAACGGCACACAAGCGATGCAATGTCGTCGACTCCTCGAATATCTTGTTAAAGAACGCGAATTTCCGACCCAGGCCAAGATTGAGATCTGGGAGATTCTGAAAGCTCTCACTGCTCTCGAGAGCCTCCGACCTCGTGAGAGAACCGGGCATCATTTAGATTTCGCCAAAACCCTTTGGTCCGCCATCAATAACCCGAAGCTGCAGACGCCGAACTGGGTGACTAGTGGTACACTATGGTCACAGTACCTCACAGTGCTATGCACCTTTGGTGGATCGAAAGAAGCACTCGAGATTGCCTATGCAAAATGGAACGATGTGATGGAATTCTGCAAGAAGAAGACGAAAAATCCGATATTATCCTTAGCGGAAGGACTTGCCAGGGACGGCCGTGAAGAGGACCTTGTCGAGCTGATCAACTATGCCGAGAAGAACGGCTACCCCTATGATAAGCACCTTCAGCGCGTGCTGGTCACTTATTTTGCCCAGAACAACCGAATCTCCGAGACAAAGCAATGGTTCGAGAAACCACTCTCATCGGGAAGTCCGTCAAACAAGATTATACCCCTGGTTGCTTCTTTTGCCGCCCGCAACAGCCTGCAAGAATGGGCGATTCCTTTTTTCCTTGAGATCGGTAGCCAACTCAACGAGAAGCCAGAGCAACATTACTGGGATAGCCTGTTGCAGGCGATTCTCATCATTGGTAAAGGCTTACCAGAGGTGGAAAAGATGATATCCCACATGGACAGTTCTCAGGAAGCTATCAAGACCACCACAGCCACTATTAACAGTCTTCTCCGAGCTGCTCTGGGAATGAACGACTCGTTATTAACTGAGGAGATTCTCTCGCTTGCTACAGACAGGGGTCTCCCGCTGGACGGCGAATCTCACCTTATCCTTATGGAGATGCGACTTCATGCAGGCTATCTACCAGGAGTTCATGCAGCATACAAGAAAGTCACACACCACGAGCCCTGGCATGTTCAACCTGATCTCTGGTGGGATTTCGGTCGACTTGTAAACGAGTATATGATGACTCTCACGACGCAATCGACACCAAATTTCAAGATCATCGGAGAGATTGTCGAGATGTGTGAGGAGAACCAGGTACTCCTTGAGCCAGAGACAGTTGCTTCGCTGTGTATCCGATTCTTGGAGAACGAGCAGCACTACGAGGTTATGGACATATTATCCGTCCACTCGTTCCAATTCAGCGCAGCGGAGCGAGAGGTCATTCAAGATGCATTCACCCAATTCTGTGTGAATCGCGAAACTAGCACTTCACGAGCATGGAACGGGTATCAGATTTTACGGCAGTTCTTCCAGGATCTTAGCTTTGAGCACCGTGTACAGCTGATGGAGGCCTTTTTTGAGAGAAAACGTCCAGATATGGCATCCCATGTCTTTGGCCACATGCGACAGCACCGAAATAGCGACTACCACCCCAAGCGTGAGACATATATATCATGCTTCGAGGGTTTGGCACGATGTCCAGATGAAGAGCCTCTGGACATCGTCCACAACATGCTCAAGATGGATACAACGGTTGAGCCCAACACCCAGCTCTATACCTCTCTCCTATTAGCTCATGCGGCTTGCGGGAAGACTACCCAGGCGATGGACTTTTGGCAAGCGATCACAGCCTCCCAAGAAGGACCGTCTTATGCCAGTTTAGAAGCTGTGTTCTGGGCTCTTGAGCGTACGCCGAATGGTGCAAGCCAAGCACACATCATCTGGAAGCGGATAAAGAGCATGGACATTGATGTGCCACCAGTAGTATACAACGCATATGTTGGTGCTGTTGCTGGTAGTGGAGAGGAGGCGGGGGTTAAGGATCTTATTATGCGAATGAGCTTGGCGACTGCGGGCGAGCCAGATGCAATGACGTGAGCTCCAATACAATCCTCCTGCTGATATAACAAATCGCTAACATGAACTAGACTGGGCGTTGCTTTCAATGCTTTACCAGGGCAGACGCTGCAATCGAATTTCAAAAGCTGGGCTCAGGCGAGGTATCCTGAAGCATGGGCTAACCTCGAGTCCAAGGGTAAGCGACTCAACAAAGACTCGCTGTGCCAATACAAGCTCAACAGGGTAATAAGAGCTTGAGTGTGTCATAAAGATTTTGCATAAAACGAAGAGATGTTTGGATGTAGACAATTGTATCAATATGTTACATAGAGGTTGAGGCTGTTATACATATGACCAAAAAAATAATGACCATGACATCAATCATCCCAGACAACATAAACGCCGGCACAGAACAAGTCGTTTTCCCCCTGATATGTACGACTGGTCTACTTGTGGCGTGGGAAGAATTGGTCTCGGAGCGTCTCAGGGTGAGCGTGCACGCTGGGGTAGATACCCATGCCCTGTACTCGGCGAACCATCTTGGCCACCTTGCGCTGGTTGACGGGCCGAAGACGTGTGAGATTGGAGTGGTTGATCATCCCAGAGGTTGATGTGAAGTGCTCGATGAGAGAGAAGTTCTAGACGAAATGTCAGTGTGTGTAACAAATGGTTGGCGATATGAACGCACCTTGTACATATCAAGAGGGCTGATTCCAAGAGCGTCGATAACATCGTTGTTCCGCACAGTCTTCTTCCTCCACTTCTGCATCTCGACAGGGCTCAGGTCATGAGGCGAGTAGACGTCACCAGCCTCCCATCGTCTGGGCATCTGCTTGAGGAAATCGTTTGACATCTTCTGGTTCTTGAGAAACTCCATCTGCGCCGTCTTCTCCATAGTGTACGAGTTTGTCCGCGTCTTGAATCGCTCTAAAAGCCTCGCAGCAGCATCTCCACGAGCTCCTCGACCAACTGGCCCCTTGCTGTTGCTGGCATTTAGACTAGCAAGACGGCTGGCGTGTCCACCAGAGGGGGGTTGTCGGCCGGGAGCCGCAGTAGCTGCTGTGGTGGAAAAGGGGCGGATGACGCTGCGCGCAATCGTTGAGGCCGTCGAGGCCGTCGGTAGCTGAGGGGGCATTTTGGGCGGTCGCAATTGAAGCCCTCGGTCGAATTGGCGGTTGCGAGGCTCTAGAGCTGATTTTGGTGATGTTCGACCGTTGGAGGTTTTTCGACCAAGCGGAATGCGGCGGGGCAGATTCCGCGACTCCACCCAGATTTTTATCGTTTTCTCATCCAACCTTGAACTTTTATATCGCGGGACAGCAACGATTATCTCTACCAACAACTGCGCCGACACATAAAAAAAACCATCAAGGAAGGAATACGGTGTTTCCTGTTTCAGGAGGCGAACAAATACCGCCATCATGGTCCGAAAACTCAAGCATCACGAGCAGAAGCTCCTCCGAAAGACAGACTTCATCACATACAAATCCGACAATGGCCATCGCGACAAGGCCGTCATGCGACGGTACATGATCCAGAAGCCCGAGGACTATCACAAGTATAACCGTCTTTGCGGCGTAAGTCTAGGTCATTTCTATTTCGGGCGCAGATTCATTTTACTAACGATCGCAGTCTCTGCGCCAACTCGCCCATCGCCTTTCCCTCCTCCCTCCCGAGAACGCAACACGCCGCAAGCACGAAGAACTCCTCCTCAACAAGCTTTACGACATGGGTGTCCTTTCCAGCGCCTCTAAGCTCTCCGCTGTCGAGAACAGCGTCACCGTCAGCGCCTTTGCGCGCCGTCGCTTGCCTGTACTGATGACAAGACTGCGCATGGCTGAGACCGTCCAAGCGGCTACGAAGATGATTGAGCAGGGCCATGTGCGTGTGGGTACAGAAACAGTCACAGATCCTGCTTACTTGGTCACAAGAGGCATGGAGGACTTTGTGACATGGACTGTGGGCAGCAAGATCAAGAGGAACATCATGAAGTACCGTGACCAGCTGGACGATTTTGAATTGCTATGATGTGGCTATTTGGATGGCACAAGGTGGAAAGGGGAGGGGAGGAAAATGCATGGGCAATTGGGAGTTTGGGCGTCTTTGTATGCGTTCTTCTTTGGAGGATTCCGTCATGATGGTTCAAAAGTTTGAGAATGGCTCTATTTGCGATAATAGACTTTTGGTCAAATCCCGACGCAGTTTTTTTGTTGTATGGGAAGTACAATTGCGGCAGATGATATGGGCAGCTCCTTTCTGGGGTTCCAGATAATGTTCTCCGTGTTTCTGCCTTGATACCCCTTGGATCAACCAAAATCTTACATGGATGGCGTCATGAACGACATTGAGGGCAAGCCCTGAGCCATTGTTCAGTGATCTTCTCAGACAAGAATAATTGTGTTGGGCAGCTCAAATCTCAAATAGAGGTTGGTCAAGATAGTTGGGCATAAGATAAGCCAGGACCATAATTCTGTTTAGGAGAGGCGTGTTTCCAGGATCAGCATCTGCAAAAGTACCCCCACACTCTGCAGAAACAACATCATGCTACACCACACAATTTATATGCTAAGAACGATACAGTGACAATCATGATTGCTGTTGGGCGCCTTCGGCCCCGCTCGGCTCCGTATCCGGGAGGCGGAGAACTTACAAAATGAGCCGAGTCCCGTGTGGGCGTCTAAGTCAAAAGTCCCCCGTCCTACTCTATATAAAGCAATTCTTCTTCCTTATATAGCACCCGCATACGCATGTTTCACGGTCTCCGTGCTTAGATCACTGTGACTCCTACCCATCATGGCAGTTCTTTCAACCCTCAAGGAGCTCGTGGAGTGCCTCACTGGCCCCTACCTTTTCATGGGAATTGCTATGCGTTTCCTTCCCGGCACTCTTCTCGAGGTTATCAAAAACAAGGACTTCCGAACTTTGTTCTCGCCATCCCGCTTCAAGGATGTTTGGTTCGGCAACTTCTGGGCTTTCATCGGGCCGCAGGTAAAAGCCAACGCCGAGAGCCGTGTCATTCCATTACTCGAAGGCCGTGTGAGTAATGGCCATATGGGAGACGAAGTTGTTGGAAAGCCCATCAACGGCGTTGTTCTTGAGATCGGTGCAGGGACCGGAATGTGGGCGGATGTGTTTGCCAAAGTCAACGTTGGAGTGAACAACCAAGGGGATGCTGATGGAGAATTGAGGCGAAGAAAAGGAGGCAACGGTTTGACTCGCGTGTATGGCATTGAGCCAAATCCCAAGTCTGCGGCAACTCTGCGACAACGAGTGAAGGAGATTGGCCTTGATGATATTTATGAGGTTGTCCCAGTGGGCATCGAATCTCTCAACGATCCAGAGGCGTGGGATGGGCGCATTGAGCCAGAAAGTGTCGATTGCATCGTCACAATTTTGTGTCTCTGCAGTATTCCCGAGCCTGACAAGAACATCAAGCTTCTGTATCAGAGTCTCAAAAAAGGGGGACGATGGTATGCCTATGAGCATGTGCGCATCAATGAGAACAGGGGCGTCCTCTTGCGTGCCTATCAATGTGAGTCAGTCATCCGGCCTAGAAAAGCAATTGCTGATAACGATAGGGGTCACTGGTCTTGTGTGGTCACAAGTCATGGGGTCGTGCCGCATTTGCCGATCGACAGGGAAATCGTTAAGAGAAGCCGGGCCATGGGAGAAGATTGACCTAGCACAGCCTGAAGGAGAAGCAAGATTTGGCATTCTTCCCCATGTTGTTGGAACATTAACCAAATAAGTGTGTGCCCATAGTATTTCACGACTACCGGAACCATGTCGCGGCTGGGAATCAAAATATGAGTTATGCATTAGGGGTATCAAATCGGTGCGCCAACGCCCGTCACAGCTCGTCATCATCATCGTCATCTGAGAGAAATATCGAGGTTCTTATACTCGACCCCTGAGCCTCCGCGTTCATCTTCTTCTCACCCTCCATCTTGGTGTCAACGGCCTCCAGTTTTGTAGTCTCCGTCTTCACCAAAGCATGTTTGGTGTCATCTTTTTTGACGTCTTCCTCTTTCAGGGTCAGCTTAACATCCTTCTTCTCATCCTTGACCTCTTCTTTGGCATCGATGTCGTGCTTAGTGTCCACCTGAGCAGTATCTTTCACATCATCCTCCTTGATGATGCCTTCTTGTATGAGCTTCGCAGCTCTCCTCTTATAAAATGTGTCTAGACAATTTCTCCTTGCCTCTTGACTCCAACTCTCCACAACAAGTGCAAAGTCTGTTGCATTCCTGAAGCCAAACTCTCTGGCCATTTCGCAGAAATGTCGGAGCATTACTTCTTCAGGGGGATTGTACATGCTGTGTAGGCCATCCCCTTGTTCTTCATCACTCTCCGCGAAAAGGGCGCTCTGTCCATCAACATCTCCAGATGAGTAAGTCGTCATGACAGCCCGCCGTGAGAGTTGCTCCTCGACTTTGGACGTTCCAATCACCTCACTATTGTCGTGTGTATACTCGACACCCGCAGAAGTGAGGATCGCTTGGGTCGCGTCGCTCTTTGGCTTTTTAGCCTTTTTGGATTCAATCATTAGTTGCTGGTTCTCTGCTGTGAGCAGAGTGGCAAGTTGACTCATACCACCATCCTCGGCATCAGTTTCTTCATTCTTCACCACCGCAAGGCCCTCTCCATCCTTGGCCGCCTGCTCCATGTTGAGATCCACAAGATGCACGCCCGCCTTTGCTTCAGCAATATTTGTCTTGTTCACAATTTCCTGCAATAAGCCACTATCGTTATGGTAGGTAAAGATGTTGGCAAGACCAAATATTTCACCCTTTCGATCAGTGTCCTGTTGGACACCCTTGAAGTAGCGACGTTCAGACGATGCAGTGTAGCCAATATTTGCTTGCTGCTGTTTGTAAATCTGACGCGCGTACACTATCTCCTCGACTGTCCCGAGCGATATAAGGCGGAAAACCTCAACATCGCGAGTTTGGCCGATACGATAGGCTCGATCCTGGGCTTGGAGGTCAAAAGACGGATTCCAGTGAGGATCAACAATAACGACTTTATTCGCAGATGTGATGTTGAGTCCCACGCCGCCAGCTTTGGTCGAAATGAGGAAGACAAACTGCGTCGGGTCGGAGTTGAATGTGTCAACAACTTCCTGGCGTTGCTCATAGGTCAGGGAGCCATCCAAATAGCTAACAGTGTAGCTCGTATTGGTGAATAGATGCTGGAGGATACGAAGAAGTCGCACACTGTGAGAGAAGACAAGGACCTTGTCTCCATTTGAGTGCCAGAATTTGAGCAACTTCTTCAGAACTTTCCATTTTCCACAAAACTCGGGATTAACAAGATTCTTAATCCGATCCCGGTTATCGTAGACATATTTCCAGTCCTCAGGCAAGCAAGTTCGAAGAGTGTTTAAATCCGACTCGTGTTTTTCCCCCAAGTCGGTGGTTTGTGGCACGAGGAGAGTAAGATGATTTGCCATCTTTTGTAGCACGATCATGCTAGGGAACACGATGTTCTGCCAGCGTACGCCGCTAGAAAGAAGGCGATCACAGCACCATCCTCTCTTCTTGTCTCCACAGCAGGGATCAGAAAGACTGCGAATGAGATCGATGTCCGCGCTTTCCAAAAAGTTCTCGTATGCTTCCCTCTGGAGATCTGTGAGAGGACAGAAGACGACTCGGTCAGTTTTCTTGGGTAGTTGCTTAGCTATGATGGACTTCATTCGCCGAAGGAAATACTGTGGTAGCAGGTTGTGGACCAGTTTATCAGCTGTTGTTCTTGCCAGGCTGAGCTGAGCTTTAGTTGCGTCGTGAGACTGGCCAACAGTCAGGGGTTTGGTGACTCTTTGTGTCCATTCTGCCAGAGTCCCGAAGTGTCCAGGATTAGTCCAATCCAGTAGTGTCCAGAGCTCTTCGTATCGGTTTTGGATCGCGGTACCAGTGAGGCCCAGGCGACAAAGCGCATTGATCTCATTGAGAGCCTTGGTGGTTTCTGAGTATCGGTCTTTCAGCCGGTGACATTCATCAGCAATCACCGCATCCCATTGAACCATGTTGATTGAGCTTCGGCTGTTCTTGTATGTGTCATAAGTGGTGATCATGATTTCGACTAGCCCTGCACGGGCAGTACTCAATGCGTCGTCCTTATGGGATCCGTGGAACAGGTCAGTATGCCACCAACCCCAGCGATCTAACTCGTTCTTCCAGTTCACGATGAGAGACCCGGGGCAAATAATCAATACTCTCGGATACCACCTGTCGGGATATTGGCGGATTTGTCTCAGCCGCTTAGCGTCACGCTCGTCGCCAGTCTTGCCAAATGCAACTGCTAGAAACGCAGCAACTTGCACCGTCTTTCCGAGACCCATGTCATCTCCCAGGATACCGCCTTCTTGGTAGACAAACTTCCTGTGCAGAAATGAGACACCAGCGACTTGGTAATCTCGAAGATACTGTGCGATCGATGCTGGGATGAGACCTGCTGATTGGGGCAGCTCAATATCTTTGTACGGTCGTGAAGGTTTTATGCCACTGCTTTCACTGAACCTTGGTCGCTCTTCCAGCTCCCTGAGTCTTCTCGTTTCTTCGAAGTGAATCCCCGAATAATCAGGAGGCACCATGAGAGCATTATCGTGGTGAAGTTTCCTCTTAGTGTCAAACTTGCGCCGTCGCTCGATCAGATAATCAGGTAAACCTGCGAGCTCGTAATCATCTTTGGGTGTTTCAACTTCTGCATGTACATCATCCCCTTTCTTTTTGCGAGTTGACTTTCGCCCGCCACGACGCTTCTTGAGCTTTGTTGGTAGATCTTCTTCGTCTCCAGTCCATTCTACCTTCTCCTCAATGTCAGGGTCAGTGTCGTGTTTTCTTTTTCCTGCGGTTTTTGTAAAGGATGAGGTGTTACCCTCAGACTCCGAGGCCGTGCCTTCATCGTCAGGTATTTCTATTACATCTGGCGGTGCAGGAGGCATAACGAAGTGTGATGAAGTAGACGGTATGATGAACGCGTGGCGACGCGTTGTAGCGTCATAAGGAGCGAAAGCACGTGACTGTATTTAAGCATGTTTGCATTATGTCATTCTTGAGATGACCTCGATTGCCAAACCACAGCCACGCTCTTAACAAACAGCTTACAGTTACGTGTGATGGGATCAATCTCAATCGCAAAGCTAGATACGCGTACTCGCTATTATGATTCTTATCTTTTTGCGGACAGTCAAAAATGCCCAAGCTGAAATATTAGCTCCACCATTGTTTCCATTTGGATCCATTGAACGCACAGCCATAGCGATCGCCCATGATGAACTCGCTCGACAATGCCAAATGATCCTGAGTCGGTAATCGTGAGTTTACTGATCCTTTTCCCTTTCTTTCTGGGACTTGACGACGGGGCTACAAAATTTCAATGTTACCAAAGTCCCGACATCAATGTAAGACAAGGCAAACACTGCCAAACATAACCGAATTTGTACTTTGGTGCTACCGTTTTCATCTAATCAGTAGTTTGGGTTGGACGTGTCTTGATGTGTCCGCGTATGGATAGCGCATTGTCCGTTGAGAACAGGGGACTAATGTGACACACGTCTGCCGATGCAAGTCTGTACAAAGGGACGAAGAGCAATCACTTGTTCACTTCAGCTTCAGCTTCTTGTCGCGGAGAAAGTGTCGAGGTAACGGTAGCATTGACGTGTTAAGGAATTGTTGGATTGACGGGTATCGAATTAATTACTAAAAAGCCCAGTGCAACTTTGCATTGAGAGCCAATCCAACATGCGCCTCCATCATGTCGTGACTAACAAAGGAAAACAAGAAACTTGAATCGCGCCCATGCCAGTCGTAAAATCAGCATCCAGCGCCAAGCGCGGAACACCGGCGTAAGGTATCAAAACGAGGAAAACAATCTGCACAGCTCGTCACAGCGTCGCCGGCATACAGCATGCGCCCGGATTGCTCGGCAGTCATTGGTGTCTTGGCCTTGGCCGTCAGACAAAGTGTCGCATGGATAATGACAACCGATGGCTGAGCAGTCTTGGGCAATTAGAAAGCGGGGCAGCCATCATCGAAGCGATCCGGGATGCGCCGCAGAGCTGAGGAGCGAGATGCGAAGAGGCTTAGTACTTCAGAATGATGTACAGAGCGTGGATGATACCGGGGATGTAACCTGAAGCGGGACGTCAGTAAACTGCTGAGCAATGTGCGAAGGGACAGTCAAGGGATGATGGGTAAGCCCGAACCCGCGGAAGGGTCGGATGCGGCTGGATGATGGAGGTTGGGATGAGGAGAGACAAGAGGAACGTACCCAAGATGGTAAGGAGGATGTTGATGAAGAAGTCGGCACCGCAGCCACGCTCGAGGAAGACACCCACGGGAGGGAGGATGATGGCAAGGAGGATCTTGCAGATATCGCTGTTAGAAAAGTGTTAGTAGGTATAATCTTGGTGCTTGTTTTGTTCAATCCAACCACAACGACTCGAGTCTCTTCCTGAGCTACCGGCAGTCATCTTGGGACAGCCCTAACAGCGGATCGCTCGGGATGACGTCGCGAAGTCGTGTGTGGTTGAAGATGTCGAGCTTACCTAGCAGTGAAAGGCATGTTGTCGGTTGTGAAGGCGAGGTATTACTAGGAAGTGTGTATAGTAGGTAGTGGTAGTGGTTGAGAGTGAGAAGATTGGGTAGCTTCGTTAGACAGAGTTTGTATGAGATGTTAGGAACAAGATCTTAGTTGAGAGGGAGATGGTTTGTCTTTTATACAAGGCTCCATCACAAACGGGCGGGCCAAGGACGGGCATGGCATCACATCACTCATTACGGATACACACCCATTCAACCTTAGCAGATAATCACTGCCAACCCAATTTCGTTCCGTAGCTTCCAACTTTCCCTGACCAAGTAACATGAAGCGTCCGCGCAACCTCAACCGCACCTTTTCTGTCTGGGCACTGCGTCATCGACTGACTAGGATGAAGCAAGCCACAGGGACGACGAAGAGGAACAGAGCGTGGGCCAAGCAAAATGTGCCCTGCTTTCTCTTTTTCCCCACCTGACCTTGTACTGTACTCGGGTATGTACATGAGTTTACAATGGAAGATTACCTAGCAGTCGGGTGAGCCCGTTCGGAAAGAAAAAAACAACTGGTTACCTCACAAACACCACCAACAAATGCTGCGCTGGACTGCATTATAGCCTTTAAACTGATAAAAATCAAGCATCTACATAATTCAGGAAATTCATATTACTTGACAGGTAAGTTTTGTATCAATCTCTATCAGTATGTGCTTGATATGCTACAGTGAGCAATGGTATAAGTGAGCTCGCTTTTCTTTCCATCACCCCAGCCAACTTGTCACGGAACTGACAAGGTTCCTCGGGCTACGTCATGAGGCGAATGCCGCAGTGTGGCTGGGGCGAGCCTCAATCAATCGCCAATTGGACTTGATCTTAGCGGCGATTGACGATGTGAAGGATTCGTTAATCGCTGTGGCTGAGTTATCGCAATCCTTCATTCTCGATGCCAAACCCAACCTCGAATCTCGATATAGATCTGTGTATCATGTGCTGTGGCCAGCCCTGAGCCTCTCTGATATCGTAACTGACGGTTCATGGTTCGAGAATGGATGTTGATGTTATGCAGTGCGCCTGACAAGCAAGATTACCTGACACCCAATTGTCGTAATCAGCACGTTACTGGGCGACTACTACGTACTAAAAGATGCCGAGTCTACGTACCGACTCCCAAGCCCTTATCCGTACAACAGGGTCAATTAAAAAATGCCCTGCCTGCCTGAAAGGGAAACATGATTGTTGCTAAAATTTTCTTTGGTCATGCTCTGGGAATAAGCGCCCGAGCTGGCCTGCAGGTTCTAGATTAACCTGATTTTGACGTGGCTTGTCATGGTCTCCGCTGGCTCAGCTTGGCTCTTGGCTGGTTAATCTCATGTTTCAGAAGATTCGAGCGCACGCGTCAGTGCCAAGCATGAACCGAAGTTCCAAGCCCTCTATCACGGCCTCACCGGCACTTGCTAGGTGGAGGGCCAAGAGAGGACGAGTCGCCAGCCCCATTTCGACAAGTCTGGCCCTCGCCTGTAATCTCTCTTCCCTTGCCATCTTTTCAAGGAAAGCGTCACAATAAGGATGAGTCCGTCTCAAAGTCTAACTTTGGGTTATGATCTCAGAAGATGATGCGATGATATCAGTGTTAACACATCAACAATCCGGGGTTGTAGAGTTTGGTCCCAGCAGCTGTGCCGAACATGCAGGGTTGTGGAATACGGTTCGCCCAATGGCGATCAGTCCTAGGGTGTTTTCGCACTGACAAACGCAAGCCGAGCATCACCGTTCTCTATCCAGTGGTGCCAGTCAATCAATCAATGTTGGTAGTCAAAGTGTCAGAACGGCGTTTATCAGACTATTAAACGTGGTGCCGGCATTGCAAGTTCATCAGTTTTGAGACAATACCATCCTTTCATATGTCAGGCTTTCCAGCTATCAGTCTTTGTTCCACCAGTAACCTATATGGCCTTCTGAAAGGCCATCGGCAAATGAACATGATGCCTTTACATACGTCCAACTCATCCAACCATGTATACAACAATAACGTCTGAGCCAAGGTAACTATAACGACTGCCAAGGACCAGTTGATCTGGAGATATTGAGGGAAAACTAGCACTTACGTATGCTGAGGCTTGATCTGGTAGTGTCATAACTCGATCGACTCCAGTGTAGTGCCAAGCATACAGAAGGCAGTCTGTACTATATGAGAATCAACGATCTAGCATGATTTCTCAACCCGATGAGATCAGTGTTCATCACCTGAGTTCTGCGGTATGATGAGATTATGGAAGACCTTGATCCCAAACAGGGCATAGGGTATTTCACATGCACTACCTCATACATCCCAGACGACGTGATGAGCATCACTCTTGAAATAGAGATAAAGGAAGACACCTTCGGCAATAGCACAGCAAAGAGGCATATATTTAATGTTACCGTGAATTCGTGTCTTATCAGTGGAGCAGCGGCAAGCCAATGCAGTATTCATTATTATGTATTCTTATCGCTATGATAGTAGGCGATCTCATTATATCAAACTTTTTGCCATGGTACATTACAATGTACCCTAAGCCATAAATATCTCTGTAAATCCCGGTCCACCTGTCATACGGGCATCTTGAAATAGGGCTAGTGTTCTTATCATGAACCAATAGCTTATTCCTCCTTGATTTCAGGAGTGACTTCCCAGCGCTTTCCAAAGAAAACAGTGCCCAAGATCTGAGATCCGACAATATATCCAATGTAAGCACCGACAACAATGGTGACGGGCCACTTCTGCCACTCGCGATCCCAGTCGAGAGGAATGGGAACAGCTCCAAGCCAAGCCCCAACCACTGTTCCAACAAAACCGCCAAATGTCTGGTCAAATGGAGCTGATACACCCACCACAGCCTGAAGAGGCACGGGGTCGGAACCACGAACGTAGAAGACAGGATAAATCGCGAGGACGGCGATATGTGCGCAGCACAAGAATGTATGAGGAACGTGTGTAAGGAATGGCGCGCCAAAGAGAACAAGGAGAAGATGAAGAGCCGGTGTCAGGATTAGAGCTAGGAGCAATGAAATAACGGCGGTCTAACCATCGACATTAGTTTTGTGGTTTCCACGCACAACATATATACTTACAGGAATAGCCTTTGCCTCCCGTCCATCCGACTTCTTCTTCTCACCAGGACGAGGCTTCTTCGACGAGCCCGAGGATCCCGCTGGTGGAAGACTCAGTATAAGATAGACGGCCTGAATGGCAGCAACAACTGGGAGGCCAGTCCAAAGAGTCGAGACGGGATCGGCCACCAGGGCATCGAAGCGCCAGTAGAACAGGCCAGCGAGCAACAGCTGATGAGCGACTGATGCGGGCAAAGCGGCAGCAGAATTGACGAGCGGAATCGCGGGCACGGCGGCCTTGGGCGCGGGTTGTTGGGCGGCGGTCCCGCTCTTGACAAGTGTTGTCAACATGGTGACGGGGTCGACAAGTGGCATTGACGCGAATTGTGAAAGGAGTGTGTATTGAGCAATTGCTCGTAGCTTGCCTCGTTGCGATTGCTAACTGGGTGGTTTAGCTTAGCTTGAGTTGACAGCTGTAGCTGGATACCAAATCACGTTGTAGGTCACATGATGATGAAAGCTGGCCGAATGTTCGGCTCCGAAATCTGTCTCCTCCGCGCCGTTGCCTCATGGTTTCACTCAGAACACCAACTGGGTAACTCGTTTTGAGCTAGAATTCTCCGAAAGAGGTCTGCCATCGGCACGGGAATAGGTAGACTAAGAATAAACCACGGGAACGAATGAACCAGAATCGGCATCGGCATCGGCGAGAGCCAGGGCAATCATGGCATGGTTATCATCATCTGGATCTCATGCGATCAAATCTGGGCTGTCCTGTCAATCTGGGGCCAGAACCTAGAACGTGACTAGAAACGACATGGGCATGTGCATTTTGGGGTAAGCATGAGAGCCTCGTGAGTGGTTGAAAGACTATCATATCATGGCAAACCCTGGTGTTA
This sequence comes from Fusarium secorum, assembly GCA_013363185.1. Classification (NCBI taxonomy): domain Eukaryota; kingdom Fungi; phylum Ascomycota; class Sordariomycetes; order Hypocreales; family Nectriaceae; genus Fusarium; species Fusarium secorum. The sequence continues at coordinate 145,517 of JABEEM010000569.1, forward strand.
TTTGCATTCCAGGCTCACGAATGCAACCACTTGCTCTTCGCCGTTCCCCGGAAACAGCGCAGGTCATTGCTTCCTTCGGGATCCAGAAATTCTAAGATCCTTCTTTGGGATCCTTCAGAATCAGTCGATAACGACGAAGTGTTGACGGGAGAAACAGGGTGTTGGTAAGGGTGTGCCAATTGACCAATCGCCAGCGTCACCGGTCCCCGCCGACCAAATCAGAATCGCACCACAACTGCCCTCGACGCCCTAGAAATCGTGCCATGCACCTCTGGGCTGTTGTGCTGACTGATGGTTTACGGTGAAACATGATTGGCCAGCTGTCAAAACACCCTCTAATACCCCAGGATCCAGGTCTCTACAGTGGCATGATGGTTGCCAAACCAGATGAAATCTGACCACAATGGATGTATCCGGCTGCACGGGTTCTGGGAGGTCGCCGTTTGAAGGAATCCTTGCCCAAATTTGTGATCTTTAGTGAAAAATGATCGGCATCGCAATTCTGTATAAGAGGATGCCATCTACCGTTCCCAAAGATAGTCTCTTCTCTCATCATCATCAGCATCTAAAGCATCAACAGAGCAACAACAACTCTCCACTCAATAAACATCTTCACTACTCAATCCAATTTCTTGGGTATATTACTACTGGGTCTCCTCTAAGGATAACTTGAAATCGATTCACCTCAAAAAAACAACCTAACTCTACCAAACCACTTCCACCAACTCAACTCCTCTAAACTCAATCAACATGTCTCCCATCGTTGTTCGATCTGCCACCCGCGCTGTTCAGCGCCGCCAATTCTCTCTCCTCACTGCTATGCGAAACGCTGGCCGAGCTATGGAGTCTCACCCATTCGAGCGTCTCCCCATCACTCAGCAGCCTGCTAAGCCCGACTACGCCAAGATGTTCAAGCGCGTTGGAAGCCAAGCTCTCTTGTAAGTTGCGCTGATCCGAGACTTTACAAATATCAACTAACACCGGCTCAGCTTCTTCCCTGGCTTCGCTGTCATCCTCGGCTGGCCTCTCGCGGCCCAGTATGCCTTCGACGGTAGACTGTAAAGGATAGATATACAGAAACACCCAATCTCTTAGATAGACGTCGACCGAGCAAGACTCGACGGTACCATCATTCGATAAACACATACACGGGATACTTGGATATTGGGACCAATTGTGACAATGCACAGTCACTTGTACATAGCATGGAAAGGCGTTGAGGTGCATTGCAGGAAGGGTGCTTAAAGACTGAGGTAAACTGAGGTGAATTTGGGATAGACTAGAATATACTCTAAGGTTCTCCATCGCCAGCCCTAAGACTTAGTGGGTATTTAGACTAATATACTCTAAGGTAAAGTTAAAGCAGCTCTCCGTCGTCGTCCTCCAAGTCAACCTGGTCCTCCATCTCCTCTGCTCTTCTCTGAATCTCAGCCAGACCTGATAGCTCTGCGACGTAGTCCTTGTCCTGCAGAGCTCGCTTCACAAAATCCCATCCATCACTGCGGTAGGCAGAAAGAATCTTGGGGCTGCATGCGCTGCAGCAGTCGAAAGATTGACCGCGGATGACAATTTGCTGAAATGTCGACATATAGCCCCTGATTTGATGCGGAACCAAACCCAGAGGATGGTCAGGTGGATCTCGCTCTGGGACCACTCCAGGAGTTGGCTGTGGTGCTTGTGCATCTTTGCCCAGGGGATGTTGTAGCATGTTTACCAGAAGTTCGACAAGAAGGCCGGCCGCAAGCGATGCTATGCCGGGTCTAGTGACACTGCATTGCTGGTCCAGACTCAGATCCTTTTGAGACTAAAAGAATGTTAGATACAGTCTATAAAGTGGAAATGGAAAGGTGAACTTACATCAGCTGGGGCCACGACGTCGTTGCAGAAATAGCAACCAAGCGGTGTCTGCCCCTCGGCATGGCTTTCAGAACCATGTCGCATAACAACATACGAATCGAAACCCAAGGCAGCGTTCATAACAATCTTTCCTTTGGCCTTTCCCATGACCGTTGGCAACCATCGTGACTCTCGTGAATCCAGTAGCAGGAAAATGGCATCGTGTCCGTCGATAAGCTTCTCCAGCTTCTCGTACTCCCCTCTCGCCTTCGACTCGTCGATATAAGGGTGGCCAAGCATGGGAATCAATAGCTCGTGTCCTGCACTGTCCGCACCTGGGAAAATTTGTTTCAAGGCTGCAGCAGCTGTAGGTGCTTTCAGCTTTCCTCCATGAGCAGCGTCAGCTGCATTGTACAGTCCTTGTCGAAGGATGTTGGACATGGATACTCGACCATGATCCACAAAGGTAATCTTCTTGATTCCCCAAGCCATGAGCAATGGTGCCACCCAACACCCCAGTGTGCCAGCACCCAGGAGGAGGCACTTCGTGTTCTTGATAGTATCCAGATCAAGTTCAGGAGCGATCCTCCATTTCATAAGCTTGGTGTTCATGTCGAAAGTATCGTTGGCCAGTATATCAGGATCCATGTATCGTGCTACGTCGATTTGCTGTGCCTGGATTTTATCGTTGCTCGCTCGAACCCAGCCAGTGACTTTGGGCATCTCGGCCATCTCCAAGTTCTCGACTGAGTCCATCTCAAGGGGAAGAATAACACTGCGAGCCTCGCCTCTTCTAGCATGGGTGTCTCGGTAGCAAATGATCTTGACCTTTGTGAGACGGAATCGCTGTCGAATTAAAACCAGGAAATTTCTCAAAGGCCACCCAGGATCTTCTGGGTATGTCGAAGGGTCAACAAATGCGAAGTAGCAGTCCTCATCAGCCACCTGGTCGAAGAAGCCCTTCTCAAACTCTCGCAGCGAGGCAACTTCCCATCGAAAAGGAAGTCCATGTGAAGACTCCGGATCCTCTGTATCCTTCTCTTCACCGTGTACCTTCTTGACCAAAAAGAAGCCATGCTCGCGGGAGTCGACACTGTACGTCCAAGTTCCGACCCTGTCAACAAGCGCCGTGCTCTCCCCGGAGTTGAGACGTTCGGCTGGACCGGATCGCTTCCACAATGGATCAGAGTGGAGAGCAGGGAAAGCGAACCAGTACCAAAACTTGTGCTTTTTCAGATCCGCATATGAAAGTATGACGAATGATGAGAGCAGGGATGGGATAGAGTAGATACTGCCATCATTGATTGCATCCCAGATCTAGAGTTGTCAGTGGTGCTCCAGTCTCGATGGGTTCAAACATTACCTGTCGGCCAGCAGCCTTAAGCATCGCAACTTTGTCAAGGTTCCTAAAATCTTGCAGTGTGTTGACGTTCTTGATGGTTCCCTCGGCCCTCATTGTCCCAAGAGGCGGACTGGGCGCATTAGTTCTGCCATGGTCAGAGACTGTGCATAAATCAAACAGCGGACCTACCCTGTGCCTGTGAGAGAATTTCCTAAGAGCAGCACGCGACAGCTGGACTCTGGTTCTTCAAAGCTGCGTTCATAGAGGCCCAGAACGCGACGCGCCGAGTCGTCGAGTTTGTCATTGTTCAGCTTTAAGCGGAACAGCGACACGTAGAATCCCAACTCTATCTCTGGGATGAAAGGGACAAACTTCAAAGGGGGCACCATCGTGATGATGATGGGAGATTATGATGGGGGGTGATGAAGGTTCCAAGTTCGTGTGACGCTGGCAAAGTTGTTAAGTAGCAGAGCAGGAGGTGCGGGGTGGGTTGAAGGAGCGAGGTTCGTCCCAGCTGCTGATACCTTATGTATTTATACTTCTTGGTTAAGGCAGCAACTGCGTCCCTGAGGCAGATAAACCTGATGGTTCTTGATACCAGACTGTTTGCCTTGTGCTACTGTTATTTAAAGCTAAAGAAGCTCATGTGAGGTTGAATACAGATTTGATATGCCCTGTTGCTTTCCCCGTCGTTACTGTAGGTAGTCGGGTAAGGTGAACTTCTTTTTCGGACGTGCAAGTGTCTCCACGAGGGTTCGTGATCTGTTATAGCTGAATATACAAGGTCATAGTTTGTGTGTATTCAGTGATCTTATGGAAGGTTCACCTGAACGGATAAGATGACCATCACTGGTGACCATGAGTGGAGCTCCAACTTAGGTCATAGACAGGCGTCAGCGAACAAGAAAACTTAGGACCTATACTCTAAGTGATAAAAATATTTAGGCAGCTTTAGTGTAGACTTGGGAAGCCTTTAGATCAGTTTTTTTATCACTTAGGATTAATGTCTAAAGTTTTCTTGACTGCTCTTAGCCCCACCGCGGGGTACTGGGCGGGCATGCACCTATCTCCGTCACGCAGCCTCCTTCCTATCGGACCAGGTCTTATCGCCATTTCAGACGTACCTCACAGAATCACCGGGTACGGGTCGTTATAGGGTAAGTGGAAGTCCTTGATGTCTGTAGGTAGCTGCAATGCGGCCCATCGTGCGTGTAAGTCCGGAAGCGCATGTAAAATCAAAAGGGACTTGGCAGTATTAATAGTAGTTCGGCTTTGGTTTTCTTAATATATCGTCATAGTAGAGTCATGGTCATGTCTATACAACGCGTTGTCATATCCATACCTCAGATCGACGCTATGAATGTCATCCCGTTGAAGATTTCCCAGCTGCAATGATACGAAGTTGCTGATCAAAAAGCAACGAGATATCACCGTCCGTAATCCAGCCTCAAATTTCACCGAGAAAAGGATATCGATATTGTCAACCCCATTATTCCCTTCCATCATAAACAATGACCCTTCAGACTCATTTACCATCACCTCAGCTACAGGAGAAACACGTTCTTCACAACCGCAGACTCGGTATATCGGAGGTTATCAAGCATACACCCGTTCAGATTTATCTCCACCACTCACTTAAAGAATGTGACCCTCTTCGTGAGGACGCCATCTCATTAATGAGAGATTTGTGTCTGAAACATTCAAGGGTTCAAGCTTTCTCGGGACTGATGGAATGTGCGCTTTGATCATAACTCACAGCATCTATATATATGAAATGTCTAACCAGATCGAGATGTTCGTGATAACTCGTAAGATGGAGAAACATACCTGTCAACTTGTCGGCCGCTTTCAAAGTTGAGTTTGCGACACTTCTCAAAGGGTTTCGTAGACATTCTAGAACAACAACGGTCGCAGCTGTGAACAGTGCACCCCCACACTCTGCGACGCGCTTAGAATAGTCGCCGTACGCGTTAAATGGCCATACGGAAAATCTCAACGTGAGGCATGATACACCATCCGAAGCCTGTTCCTGACTTTACCTCTACAAACTCCAGAAAAAAAAAACAGCATCGAGCCACAGCATGCTCATCGGCGTCTGCGGCAGTAAGAACATATCGCAAACCTCCCAAGTCAAATCACAAACTCACATAGATCAGGTATTTGCTCCGGCAAAAAGACGGTGGCCCAATATCTCGTTGAGCATCATGGATTCAAACTCCTCCATCTACAGCCACAATCCCAGCCAAGACCGTCCAATACCTCGCTTGGAGCCGAATCCGCTTCACCCGAGGAACACGGTACAGAGTCCCCATCACAGTCTACTGACTCGACAGCTTTCAAAGGCGCTCTGACCTCAACAGCGCTCACCACCAAGAATGGTTACCAGTCTTCTTCTGAAACCACGCTGACTCTCCGGGATGGTCGGCAACACGTGTTTTCCACAGCTGAGGAACTCCTCGACTTTGTGACAAAACGCTGGCGCAGCCGCTTTGTCACTACTGACATTCCCACGGAGGCAGTTCTAGACGTCTTTCTTCGTCGACCTTTCTTCCTACTGCTCTCCGTTGATGCGCCATTGACGGTCCGCTGGCGACGGTTCCAGGACCGCGCGAGGCAGAGGCATGCGGGAGAGTCTGACATGAGTCTAGAAGACTTTGTCACAGAGAGCGATATCCACCTATACGACGCAGAGAAAGGCCTCTCACCCCTTATCTCGCGTGCCGTTGTGAGACTACTCAACACATCATCCTCTCTAGCGCACCTCTATGCTACCCTTGGCAAACTGGACATCCCAAACCCTGATCGTCTTCGCCCTTGCTGGGACACCTACTTTATGGAATTGGCATCCCTTGCTGCACAACGCTCCAACTGTATGAAGCGTAGAGTCGGATGTGTGCTTGTTGGCAAAGAACGCAGGGTCATTAGCACCGGTTATAATGGGACTCCAAGGGGACTACAGAATTGCACTGAAGGAGGCTGTCCAAGGTGCAATGACGGCAACAGCTCCGGAGTGGGCTTATCGACTTGCCTGTGTATCCATGCCGAAGAGAACGCGCTTTTGGAAGCGGGACGAGAAAGAATACGCGAGGGTTCTGTCCTATACTGCGACACGTGTCCCTGCCTCACATGCAGTATCAAAATCTGCCAGGTGGGCATTAGCGAGGTTGTCTACGCTCACACATACAGCATGGACAACGATACAGCCCGGGTGTTTAGGGAGGCTGGCGTGAAGCTGAGACAGTTCATACCAGTGAGTACATGAACCCTCCCTTCGAGTCCAGATCTGGACGAAATTCTGTCATTCACTAGTGCTTTTTGAGAGTTTGATACTGACTCAGATCTAGCCGCCTAATGGTCTGATTCATCTCGAGAAGATGGAACTTTATTAGATCTTCAGTATCTCGGCCGTCTCACTATAATCCCTTGCTATGCCTTTGTGGGGAATCTTGAGAGAGACGCTGGATTTTGCCCAGAATGTGGCTTATTGAAGCAGAACACGATACTGGAATTACTTCACCAAGATTTGATGCCAGAAGACTACGTGCTCAGGATCACCCACCTCAGTTGGCATGCAAAATTCGCTCATATCGATCCTCCCTCGCGAGGAGGTGCATATGAGACTTTGGTCAGAGGCTGGAGTTGACATGCAAGGTTACTGTACCCCTCGCTGACTCCCTTGCGAATGTGGTGTCCAATTGTCCAATCAAATAGTATATGCAACACTCTCTCATGCAGTATCCGCCCTGTCCCGAGCCCACTTGAAGCATTGCATCGCTGCACCGAAACCTCACAGGCGGAAGTAGGCAAGCAGACGGCCCGTCGAGGTGCGTATTGCATTGCCAGCGTGGCCCGTTATTGAGGCCAGCAGGTTACCAAGTCCCAATGACGCCGAACTCTAGAACACTACAGGGTAGCCATAGCCCACTTAGCCGCAGTTATGGGAAGACGAGAATGAAGCCACTTTGCGTCATGGCGTTTGTCTGTGTCTTCCGTTTCGGATAACGGTGCGCTTGGATTCAAGTTGGTTCTGTTCTCGACGGTCTCTTATGCAAGACCAACATTTTAACGCACATGAATAAATTCAATATCTGCATCCTTTATCCGAGCGCTTAATTTCGACTACATGCTAACTAAAGTCGCCCAAGTTCTCGAATGTGTCGGCTGTAACAAACTCTTGCTTTGTTTCATCACGCCTGAACACATCGTGCGTTTGCATCGCAACAACAGGACAACGACTACCACATGCAGGAAATAGTTTGCGAATAGGGGCTTAGGAGTGTGTCAAAGTTGGCGAAGCTGCGCTGAAAGTTGTAGACCGCCGCCGCCAGAGGCCACTTACACGGCCCTTATAATATGAACTGCATAGGGGTTCATTTCACAGAGCCGCAGACTTGTGCGGTGTGCTTCAACGGCGTGCTAGCTGCAGCGATGTCCCATAAAATATGCAACCAAGTCAGGCGGTCAACAAAGTTGGCACTGATATGTTGTGCACAGCCAGTTGCATCCCCTGTCTAGTGTAAAATATGCGAGCGCGGGGGATGCATGTGAGTGAATCGAGTTGAGCTGTTCTGTACGTAGGATGTGAACAATGAAGGACTTTTCATTATGTTAGTGCAAGTGACGATGATGATGCTCCGTGTAAGTCGATATGTGAGTTGATCTAAAACCTCCGATCAAGAAGCACGGAGCAGCAACGGTAGAGGCAATGCCGATTGATGGCCTTGATTGGCAGTTGATTAGATGGGCGACATGCTAGGGGCTTCAAATCTCAAAAGTACGATGCGTAGCTTTTCGATTTGATGCGCTTGTGGTCCCTCTGGCATAGGCCCAAGGCTTATGAGCAGGGCTTTTGTGCCTCTTCTCGTCCACACGCAGGCCCAACAACTGACGAGCGCACACAATTGAATTGTTAGCGCAGTGCCCTCTCGCATATAGCGGGGGCCACCCCGGACTCACTCATAAGAAGCGAGATGACATGGGCTGGTTGGCATAAAGAGCACAATTAAAGCCCAAATTACCACCGTCAGCTAGTGGGGGAGTGCACAAGAGGATAGGGGAAGCAAATCGTTTGTTTGTTTTGATCGGAACGGGAAGACTTCCTGCGCGTCATGAGAGGGGCCGGCGTATCGGGATGTAGGTCAAGACATGGTTGACACTGATACTGATGCTAGCCTCGAGGTGCCTGTGCCCGATGCGATGAGCTGGCCTGGCCTGGCCTGGTATGGCCATGTCATGACTGCTACTGATTCTGCTAGTGGAGGCAAAGAGGGCCTGAACAAGAGGGCTACTGAGCGGCTGCAAAGAAGGAGAGAAAACTCATCCATGGGAAGTGGCTGGTATGAGGAACTCACTGGACTCGCTGCAACCTGCGAGTGCCAGTGCAAGTGCCCGTGCTGCGACCTTCGATCTATCTTGGGACAGTTACTCCAGCGTCTAAGTAGATGCTGCTGTCCTACAACAACTGCGACCTTGAGACTGACCAGCAGAAGCGCTCGTCTTTTTTTCTCCATCTAGAATAGACCTCATGCCATTCCACCAGAATTTCATGCCATGTTAGGATCTTCAGTCCAACGGGCGCCATCCCATGCCAACTGCCAGTGCCATGGGATCTCCCCTGGCTGGAAAGAACAGAGGTCCCTGGGCCTGAGGGGAGGTCTCAGGGGTGAGGTGGCTTGCAATGGCTTGAGGAGCGTCTGAAGGACGGGAATACCCCTGAGCACTGGCGCTGAGAGGCGCCCAGCGGGGTATCGACGAACCAGGGCTTTGGATGTCCGACTTACATGTCAGTCTCTTGAATAAGATTTCCACATGAACTTTGGTGTTGATAGAGACGAGGCCATTTCAACCTGGATGATGTGAGCAAGACAGAGCCAGAAACTCTTTACAAGTGGGTAATTTCTATTGTAATCGTATCCGTATACCTCTTTCTCGTAGACGGAGAAGAGATGCTGGTCAGTCTGAAGTTTGAGGTTGGCTTCAGGAACCACTCCAGGCTCTCTACCCATGGATATATCGCGGCCCTCACTTACAAGAGTCCTAGCGCAACAGGCATGGAGCCTCAACAAGTTCACAGGAACATTCAGTCACAGACAACGTAGTTTTCCCTGACGATCAACGATCGTCGTTATTCAATAAGTCGGTTGTCCTACCTACGGGTGACGAGGAGGAAGCATCAAGACATGGGAGAGAGAATCTTTGGATATGACGAAGCCACGAAGGAATGTGATTGTTCCGATGAACGTGCCATGATCGATGAGACAGAGAGATCAGTGCAACTCTACCTATAGAGTAAGAATCAGTAGCTAGCTCAGAGACTTGAGATGGAACATGGACGGGCCATGAGCGGGTTGAGTTACGGGGACCAGCTCCCGGCGCCATCCTTGAAGGAAGCCACTCGCTAACAAGGCCAGCCTGGAGGGTGTGTTAGTGAGTTGATGTCTGTATGTTGTTGCACCCCTGGCTTTTGTTTGGAGAAACGCGTCTTCTCGTGTGACACTATTCCCCTTTAGGCAAACGTGTAAACAAATGCGTCACTTGTCGCGCGCCTCTACCTCAGCTTGTTATTTTCCAGCCTCTTTAATATGATGAAGAGATTTTTAATGGTAGAGGACGAGTACGGATACACAAAACTGAATTTGCCTCCCTGATGCAAAGTACGCGCGTTGTTTTTCTGTTATGATATTGACTGCTCTAGTGATTCTCCTGTTCCTCATCAATTGATATATTGAATATTGGTTGAAGACGGGAGGCTTGTAGACAACTGGAAACCCCCCACTAACTCAGCCTGAGCCTACCATTTTTACAGTACGGGGCGTGCACCAAATCGCTAGCCTCCAGCGCCAACACGCGCCATCCCTGAGCTCCCACGCTCCCTATCCCCATCCGTCTATGGCGGACCCTCTCTTCCAACCACTTACTCCAGGCTGTCTTGTCCATCCTCTTTCTTGCGCGCCCTCCCTTCCACTCTCATCCCATCCTGTCTGTCCTATCTCTCACTAGTATTTTGTCACACCCTCTGGGTCTTTTTTTACTTGCAAGTCAACAGTCCTCTGCACCAACTTTCCAACACAGACACCAAAAAAAGCCCAGACGAGTGCATACCAGCCTGACTTACCACTACCAGTCGTTGTCCTTTCGACCTGATATTCTGAGTCACCAGACCCCAGTTGGAGTATCCACGTTCTGCCCTGAGGAAGGGTTCTTGGGTTTCAACGCAGCCACACGAGGGGTATTGTACACGACGGGGCAGGATAGTATTATTGCTCTGAACTCTGCTGGTTGTGGATTCAAACAAACCACAAAAACAAAGACTCGACGAGCAAGAGCAAAGTAAAAGCAGAGACAAGACCGGACGACAACTGCAGGGACAATTTGCTTTTCATTAGCCTCTTCTTTACATACACACAACTTTGTTAGTTTTTGTCAGGATCAGTAGCCCATGCCCGTTCACAAGCGCCATGGTCCAACTGCCACACCCAAACTAACTAACTAGTTGACCTACCTAACCTAACTCTCTTGTCTTCCCGTTCGTCTCTTCAACCCGCCCACCCCCAACTCCAACCCGGACGTCCATCTTGCTTGTACGAAACACGACACCACCACTACCTGCAGCACGTCTACTCCTTCAACTGCTTAGCAGTTCCAACTTCTACCAACTTTCCTCCTCTACTCGACCTCACTTTTTTTCTGTGTCGACAATCACTCATATTTACTCAACCCTCAACGCGAATCCACGTCGACCCACTCTTATCTAAGATATCTATCTCGCTGCCTTGTCGACATCATCATCATTCGGGCACTTAAACGGAAGCCGACACTCAACGCACTTCTACCTTCTGCCTCCCTCACTTTAGCGTCTGATTTACTCTCACTTGTCGAGTCATGATATGACCTTCGACATCCGAGTGAGACTGGCATAGCTTTTTGCGATTTGTTGGGTATCGCGTCGAGCTGCTTCTCACATCTACGACTTGGCCATTTCACGCAACACCGTTAACGGCTTGCACATTTGGCTCACCAACGTCCGCAACCTTTTTTTCACCTACTGCATTCTTCACCGGTCACTGTATCTCGCACTAGCAGCAAATATTCATAAGGCCTAGTTGTTTAACTGTTTATACCCATCAGCCTTACTGCGTCATCTGCTCGCGCATCACCGCAGCGCGCAGCACTTCGCAACCTCACAATGTCCTTCTCGAACAGCAGCGGTGGCACACTCGCCCTACCATCACCAACCCACGCCCATCACATCGACGTCACATCGGCAGTTCGCACTCTCCGACGCTCTATTTCACGATCACCTTCCAAGTTCTTGACGCGCTCCAACTCCCAAAACTCGCTGAGCCCGGAAAGCCCCCACCAAACCTCACCTCAATCGCCTTGTCGTCGATTTGGCGCAACACCGCAAAACCAACAACTTCTACCGTCCCACACTCGCTCAGCACCTCCTCATATCAACGGTGCCCCGCATTCAAACGCCTTTACACCTTTCCGCCCCAGCGTTAGGCTCTCGTTGCGTTCCGCCAAGGCCGGTAAGACATCGCCCTCAAGACCGTTGACACGAGCACGCGCCTCTCCCAAGAGCCCTCTCAAGAGGGCACTCAACATGGCTCCCGATAGCGGCAACTCACTACCAGCGGTACCTTTGGCTTCGGTTATCGATGCATCAGGGCAAGAGAACAACGCTTTGGGAGCTACAAGCCCCATCTCTGTCAGTCCCGTCAAGCGACGCAGCCTCACACTCGACGTCGCTGGATCTTCGCCGACCTCATTCCTCAAGTCTCTTGATTCCAACAATGATGGCCAGATGGTCCCAAACAACGGGTCATTAAAGCGCAGCGACGCAACCATGAATCTGGACCAACCGAGCCAGGGAAGCCCGGTGGCTAAGCGACGGAGCTTGCATGGAATATCGGGGCTGGGCCAGAACGAGGACCAAAATATCTTTGGTGCCAACACGACATCTTCACAGAGCTTCTATATACATGAAGACTCATCTACCGAGTATGAGATTGCGGGTACTAGCGGATCACCATTCCGCGATCCCGTCCCCTCACCAACACCTGCGACGACGAATGTTCCTAAGAGGTCATCGTCCCTACGTAAGTCAACTCTACAACAAAGATATGGGGAGCGAGGATCTTGGGGAAGACGATCTGGTGAACGACAGCTGGCTCAGATGAGCTCCGAATATTCTCCTGTCCGAAGTCGACCTCGCCTTTCTCTGGACCAATTTGTTCCTCCTCCCGTGCCTCAAGAGAGTCCCTTTGTTTCTACAACGCCGACCTCGAAACCACCACCCACTACTTTCTTTGGCGACAAGGCCCACCAACCACATCCTCTATCGAAGACACTGACGACATCGTCTTCAGGAAACAGCCTAACCGAGGAAGCTCCTATTTATGCTCCCGTGGCCCGGATGCCAGATCGACCCAGACCTCACCTTTTCTCACGATCTCTACCTCTCAATGCGACACGACCTACTCGCCCGAATGACTTGTCCAAGGCCATGGCGACACCCAGCAACTCGCAGCTGTGGGTGGGCGCTTTCAACTCTACTGGACTTATTTCCAAGGTCAACCGAAACCCCGAAGAGGATGTCGACAAGAAGATGGCTCCTCCCGATACACCATGCAAGAAGCACTCTAACCCGTTCGCTACTTTCCCCCCACCAGCCGGGAGTGCCATGAAGAAGAGGGGTAACAACCGGAATTCTTTTGGTGGTCTCCCTTCCACCCCATTTGGTAACAGTACAGCCAGTTTTGGTAGGCCAGGAAAGGGCATGTCGATATTCCAGCGTGGCAGTGCTTCTAGGAGTGCACGTCGCGGCAGTGTCCTTAGCCTGGATGGTGACGAGCACAAGCTCTTTGGTGAAACGATTGACTTTTCGACACCCATGGAAGGCGACGCTCCCCCTACTCCAACCAAGAACACATTGACTCCCAGCCTTAGCAAGGTCAGCGAGTACTCATTTGAGAGTCCCCATGATAACCATAGCCCAACTGCCAACCGAACATTACACTCTACTACTCCGGTCCTCGGCACCTCTATCCCTCGAGAAGCAACTTGTAAGTCGGAAGTCCCAACAACGGACGGACCAGCTGGAACAGTCGACAAATCAAGTCGGCTTACCGATGCTGGACGTCTGTATTCCCCATCTTCGCATCTGCCTCTATCTTCGTTTGGCCGTTCCAGGGCTCGACGAGGATTACACTCTCCTTCTCCATTAAGCACAGTTTCTTTGAGTCATTCCCTCAGTTCTCCTCATGAGACATTTACTAAATCGAAACTCTGTGAATCAGCCAGCCCCCTTGATGGACGCCGAACACCGCAAACGCCACGTGAGAGTTTGCTGCCTCTCGACACCAGCCGATTGTCTATTTCTCAGATTGGCGATGGCTTCTCTGACAATATGCCACCTCCCGTCACCCCGACAGCAGGACGGGACTTGCGATCATCTACCAGCCTCCTTGTTACTCCCGTGAACGCCCGTACTAGTAACATTGACATTGATGCAAGCCTATCCTCCCGATTTGACAAAGTGGAGCAGATTGGAAAGGGGGAATTCTCTGTTGTCTATCGTGTCACTCAGGCGGACCATCAAATGACATTTGGCAACCTCAGTACAACCCCGACAACAAGCCCCACCAAGGGCAGAGTCTATGCTGTAAAGAAGAGCAAGCATGCGTTCCAGGGACCGAAGGATCGGGATACAAAGGTCCGAGAGGCCGAGATTTTGAGGACTCTTAGCTACTCTGAGCATGTGGTCCAGTACTTCGATCATTGGGACTACAATAACCATCTCTATATCCAAACAGAGTACTGCGAAGAGGGTACCCTCGACAAGTTCCTGGGTACTGTTGGACGAGGTGGACGACTAGACGACTTTCGCATCTACAAGATCCTCCAGGACCTGTGCTTGGTAAGTCGTAAACCACTTTGCTGCTCTATACTTACTAACATTTCTATAGGGCCTGAAGGATATCCATGACTCAGGTTTCATGCACCTGGATCTCAAGCCGGCCAATATTCTTGTTACGTTCGAAGGTGTTCTCAAGATTGGTGACTTCGGTCTAGCCCAATCCTGTTCATCTGCCGAAGGCGTGGACGTCGAGGGCGATCGTGAGTACATGGCCCCTGAAATGCTCAAGGGCAAATCCTGCCAGTCCGCCGACGTCTTCTCTCTGGGCCTCATCATCCTTGAGACAGCCGCCAACGTTGTCCTACCAGACAATGGACCTACGTGGATCGCCCTCCGCTCTGGAGATCTTTCCGAAGTGCCAAGTCTCACCTGGAATCCCTCTATTGAGGTCCAGCGAGATGCCACTGGTAACCCTACTGAGATAATGCATAGCGATGATTTCACAAGTGGCAAGACGCACGACCCAAGCAACTTGTTTGGCCCATCCAAGCGATCGGAACTACTGCAACCTCCTGAGTTTATGGTTAATGCCACCCACAACAGTTCTCTCGATTTCATTGTACGATGGATGACAGCTCAAGAGCCCAGTGAGCGACCAACTGTGCATCAGGTTTTGGAACTTGAGGGTCTGCAGTGGGTTGGCCATCACCGCGCCGCACCGGCAACTGTTTATGAAGGAAACTGGGGACCCGATGAGGATTTGATCCCTATTTCCATCGCAGAGGGTGGTGACAGTGACACAGAGATGACCGACGTCTAGAGGGGATTACCTGGCTGCATTTCACTCTGGATAGCACTGGAGGTCTACTGAGAAGGAGCTTTTTGCGATTTTTATGGGGAGAAATACGCCGAAATGATGTTGGAGAACCTGGCTCGAACTAGGAACATAGGACTCACGACCAGGAGGAATTATGTGCTCTGACGACATCTACATTACTTGCTACTACGACACGACACGAATACCACGAGGAATGGAAGCCATTAGCGGGAGATTTATTCCCATGGCGTTTTGTTGAGTTCTTTATTCAACCTTCGATTCGGAGGCTGTCGCTACTAGGCATGCCACGACTGTTCCCCGGACAGACCTTTTTTCATTTGTCAACTTTTCTTTGTACGCCACAGGGAGCGAGAGCACGGTTGGAAGAATGTGCCCCTCTCAGGAAGATGGCTTGAATATTTTGCGTCTCAACAACGAGACTGCGTGTACCAAATACCCCGGAAAGCATTAGACATGCTGTGGTAACAGCGCATACTGGGTGGGAGTAATAATCAAAAGTTCCGGCAAACCTCTGTAGGATTCAGCAGAGAGGGGCAACAGCACAGGACACAGCATATGGAGGAGCCAAAAAGAGACGGTTGTCTTTCAGAAATGATTGTATCGAGTCATTGGAAGGTGCAGGATTTGCTACATGAGACGCTGGAATATTGTAAATTATAGTAATGGCTCTTTGAGCAAACAAACAAGCAAGCATGGTGCAAGGATACTTTAGAAGCCCACTGCCGAAGCAAGGCAGAATGGGATGGATTGAAAGGTCACTGGATGGGGGAATTTGATCTGATAGCTGCTAATGATTCTGACGACGAAATGGCATGAACATGATATGATCGATTCATAATCAACAATTCGCTTGGGCTGTGTATGCGTGATATCCGAAAGCCCTTTATCATATTAGTCTATCTATAGCTCCTATGCACGCAACTGATTAATATGGAAATCTACGTAATACATCTAATGTTATGCCAACGCCCTCTAATAACTGCCGCTCAAGGCGGGGGTTTACTAAGACAGATTCACATTCGATACATAACCCACCAGACTTTCAACTTACATCTCCGCAACTTACCTCAAACTTATATCTGGTCTCACATCAGCACCCACATATACACTAAAAACACCTCAGCTAAACAATGACAATCCCCACGCTGCTACCAGGACAGGCTGAACTGCCTAGCACTGAGAGCACAAAATCGTACTGGCATCACAAACCCTCTGAGAAACTCATCGGGCATCGCACCACAGCAGAGCTCCCTTCCACAGCTGATGTTGTGGTCGTTGGCAGTGGTATCACGGGGGCATTTGCAGCGAGAGAACTTGTTAAGGGGGGCAGTAAGAATGTGGTGCTTCTTGAGGCAAGAGAGGCGAGTTGGGGAGCTACAGGAAGAGTGAGTTAAGTCTACTAAGAGTCTTTTATACAGGAAAACTGATTGTCATCAGAATGGTGGTCATTGCCAGCCCCTTATTTACGCCTCCAAAGCTCCAGTCGCTCAATTTGAACTTGATACCTTTAACTTCCTAAAGGACCTTGTATCAGAGCACAATATCCCTTGTGACTGGGAGACTGTCGGAGGTGTGCACCGCGTCCCTTCACAAGAAATCCTCGATATCGTGACCCGACATCTAGACCGTTTAAAGAAAACCAACCCTGAGCTTGCGGACGACATCAAGGTTATCACAGATCAGGAGCAGCTGAAGAAGCTGCGAGTTTCAGGGGCATCTGCTGCCATATTCCAGCCCAACGCGGCTAAGCTATGGCCGTATAAGCTTGTTAGCTGGGTTCTCGAGAGTCTTCTTGAAGCGAACGACTCAAGCGTCTTCAATCTTCAAACAAAGACGCCCGTGGAGCACATTCAGCGTGTTGGTGACTCGTGGGTTCTCCACACCCCTCGTGGCCAGATAGCAGCCAGGAAAGTCATCCTAGCAACTAACGCTTATACCTCACACCTTATTCCAAAGCTATCTGGGTACATAGTTCCCGTGCGTGGTCAAGTTGCTGCTCTCACCCCTTCAGAAGGCAGCTCACCACTGGAGCATAGCCACGTGTGGTGGACACCAGATGGAGGAGATGACTATCTTGTCCAGAGACCTTCGGGTGAACTTATCACTGGCGGTGAGAGATTAGGCTCATCCGATGACCAAGTTGGACTATCGCGGGACGATTCGATCAACCCAGTTATAGCTCAGCGATTGCGTGCCTCACTTCATGAGGCCGTCAAGCTAAGGGAACCAGAAGAATCAGAGGACACTTCTCTTCAAGCTACTTATGAGTGGACTGGCATCATGGGCTATTCGAAAGATGGCTATCCGTGGGTTGGCCAACTACCCGCTTCTCTAGGCGGTGAGGATGGTGGCCTCTGGCTTAGTGTTGCTTATACGGGGCACGGTATGCCAGTTGCAGCGAGATGTGGAATAGCGGTTGCCCAGGAGATATTGGGGATCACCGATGGTGTGAAGCTGCCAGCCCAATATCGAATTGATGGAGGACGAGTTGATAGGGCTGGAGATATGAAGATACCCTCAACACTGTTGGACGAAGTCATGATGATGATTGGTGATGGAAACTGAAATATGTCTCATGGCAAGGACCATGATGAGGTTTGTGTGTAACAATTAATGGAAATAATAAAATGCCTGGAAAAACCATGAGAGATGCTGCTGTTGCTTATTGAGACAGCCTCCCTTACACTAAGAATTCTATGCAAACGTATTGATACAAGTAAACTCTGCTCAGTCTGGTCCTAGAAAGAAGAATTCTTCTGTCTCCAGTCGTGACATACCTTATTTATCGACTTGCTCGTACTTGACAGACCATCGCGTACGCAAAGAAGTCTAGGATTTGCGAAGTGATGCAATATATTAGCTTGCGCGCCCGTCGCCGCCGCTGACCTACAGCTTGGCGCGCACCTCAAGGCCGTTGCTAACTTCGCGTTTGGCTCGCTCACGTAGAGCCTGACGCAAGATCTTGCCCGACTTCGAGTGACAATATGTAAGCCTCGAACTTGCAGCGCCTCAAATAATGGACTTACAGGAACTTTGGGGATAACGTCGACGAAGACCACTCCCCCCTTAAGTTGTTTGTATTTGATAACACGACTAGTCAGCCAGTCTGCGATGTCTTGTTCAGATGTGTCTTTTGTGTTTGCTGACTTGACGACATAGGCTCGTGGGAGCTCCTCACCGTTGACCATGACCCCAACAACTGCAGCGTCTGCAACATCTTCTCGTTCAAGTAGGAGAGACTCGAGTTCAGCTGGAGCAACTTGCATGCCTTTAACCTTGATCAACTCCTTGACGCGATCCACGATATGAAAGAGAGATCCTTTTGCGTATTCCTCCACACATGCAACGTCCCCAGTACGGAGCCATCGAGTGCCCGCAGAGTCAGTGACGAATGCGCTTTGGGTTGCACTTGGGGTTTTCCAGTAACCACGCCTCACCGTAGGACCCGTGATCCAGAGTTCTCCTGGGTGTTTGCGGTCGTAATTTCCTCTCCAGTTTCGATATGGATCAACCTGGCCTTGGAATCTGGCGTCAGCTCACCAGCCGCAGAGCTGGGAGCTTTGTTAGGGTCCCACGACAATGCGGTGCAGGTTGCTTCAGTCATCCCCCAACCTTGTTAGTTAGGTTTGCCTATACCTATGTTTGTAGTTATTTGCTGTTTGCCTTCCTACCTAATATGCATATAGCCTATCTAGGCAGCAAGGACAAACTGATGATGCCTATAGAGGCAATCATCTCAGGGACTAGTATAAATAGTCCTCTTTCTTCTAGGCTAGACTTAATTCTATTAAGCCTTTCCTTTTCATCTAACAAACCTTGCCGTACTACTGACTCGCCTCCAGGTATCATCCCGGCCATCTCGCGTTGTGTATCCTTCGCTAATGGGGCAGCACCTGATGCAATCATGTCGATGCTACTCAGGTCGGCACGGCGTGCAAGTGGGTGTTTCGACATAAGGACAAGAATAGGGGGAACGGCCAGAAGCTTCGTGATGCGGAAATTCTGAATATGTGCGAGCATCTTGGGAAAATCAAAAGAAGGCATGATGTACACAGGAATGCGCTCGCAAGGGAAGCTGGTGATGAAGTAGCCTTGACTAAAGGCGTGATACATGGGGAGGAAACACAAGGCAGCAGCACGTTGACGGCGAGCTTCGTAGTCGGGATGGAGTTTATGGGAAAGAGTCACACCGCAGCTATTCGCAACATGATTGTAATGTGAGATCTCGACACCTTTCGGTATTCCAGTCTAATGTTATTAGCTTCGCGGCACTTATTCGGGATCAAGACAAAGTTGAAAGAATGACTTACAGTGCCTGAACTGTAGTTGAGAGAGTAGACAGAGTCATTAGAATAATTTGGTTCAGTCCACTCGAATCTCTCGCCCTCTGGCTTGGACGCAATGAGCTCTGTCCAGTGTCGACTACCTCCTCTGGGCTGTGTCTCAACAGGTGAATCTGGCCATGTCGAATCCAACGAAAAGACTTGTGAAGTTTTCATACCAACCTGTGAGGCAGCAGCCAAAGCCACTTCCATGCCACTCTCCGCGGCAACGACGAATGACGCCTCGCTATCTTGAAGTTGATGGGCCAACTCGCGAGTGACATACCCCAGGGTTAGCTCCTGTGAATATGCCCCCAGCCATCCAAATGCCCATCACAATGGTCGGGAAGAATAAGTTGTTACTAGCGAAGAGGAGAACACGATCACCTGGCTTAAGACCATTGTTGATAAGACCGACGGCGATACGCTTCGCAAACAATCGAGCTTGGTTGTAGGTGAAATAACGTTGCTCAGGGTTATCAGCATCGATGAAAGCCTTCTGATCCGGTAATGGCCCTGAAGGCGAGCCAAATATCCATTGTTGAATCGAGCAATTAGGAACCGACACCGAAAATCACGATTCGATTGGCATGATGCGATGTTGTCGACAAGTCGAGATATCGATGTTTTAAGAGGGATGGAGTTCAGTATAACCAGTCAGATGGAGTACGAGCTTCTCCTTTGTAAGATGGAAAGAGATCCAGCTCAGAGGAGTCGCAATTGCCTGCCAAAGACTAGAAGTATCAAGCCAAGCCAAGCTGAAAACCTGAGGAAGGAGGTGCGCCATCTACCTACCTCCTTCTGTAGTTCAGTTAAGATCTGGCGCTTCCAAAGTGGCTCTAGAACTAAGATATTAGCTGGAAAGATCCTAGCTCTTCAGTTAGTAGTTAGAAACAAGGTTCTCTCACTTTGAGATCGAGCCCGACGATAGAGTTGAGCCAGGGTTATCAACTCACGATGAAGGATGTCACCAGAAACAAATGAACGACAGATTTAATAATTTCAACCGTGGCTGAATTATTGATGCGAACAGGCTTAATATTATATACATACACGAACCGTTTGCACATGCTGTAAGTTAGTTTCTCAGCCTTTTCCAGAGAGTGACGAGGACGCTTAACTAAAATTAGCTACACTCATTACTGGATTCCAGCCATCACAACGCCGGCTCCCTTCTCTGTCCCCGCCATCTGAAACCTACGACGACAACAATCGATATCATCTCAATGGCCAGCAAATTACTTACTGGGTTTATGCGCCCAGCTCGGTGAGTTGGCAACTAGAGAACCAGTTGTCATCGGTAGTCCTGTGTTATGAGCCTCCAGAACCACAGCATAAAGGTGGTGATACCTCAGCACCCAATCCACTGTTGATGTCTCATCGCCAGAAGTAAGCCTGTAGCCAAACTACACAATTGTGCTTCCCCAAACATCAAGCGGGAGGCTCTGTACCAATGCGAGGTGGTAAAGTTACCTTGACTCGGGGTTGTCTTGCGGTTAAAGAAGGTCCAACAACAAAACCCTTTTAAGCTTATATTGCCCTGACCATGTACCCTTTCGTTTAACTTCTGCACGTGAGGAAGCGAGCGTAAAGCAACACTTGCGCATACAATCGAGTATGCTGCAACTCTTCGGTTGTCCCACCCTGAAATATTATGTATGAAGACAAATCTGGTAGTGGATGGCTTGAGTTTCGGTTGTTTGACGAGCATCATAGAGATCGGCGTGTTGGATCCTGCTTGTGTGCCATAACAGAACGAATCCAATTCGATCTGGTTTCGAGTTTAAGGCTCCAAAACGAATGCTGATCGTCGTTCAACAACACTCACCTTACAGCAGGTTGGGTCATAGGCTATTGAAAGGAATTGTGATTCACAACATGCTCAGTGGTTAGATACACATACCAAGAGGGATGGATGTATGGAGATTGCGCACAAGAACAGAGGAGCATGTGGTACCACCAAATTCACGAAACTTGTTTTCATAGCGTATTATCTGTAAGTGTTGAGGACAGAGGCTATGAGTTGGCGGGAAAGGTTCGGTCAGCGAAGGGGGCTGCAGAGCTTCTGTTAACACAGGTCCATCAACCCCAATGGCCTTTGGTCTTTGCGAGAAAGCGATCCTCTACGGGTATATTTGATCGAGTCACGAGTAAAAGATGAGGTTATTGTTCGCTCACGTCGGTGGCTGATTCGAGTCCTTGTGTGACTCAACCAACAATGGCGATTTTATGAGAATGTTCGTCATCGTAAGTTGACTATAAAAATATCGATGATTGAGCTTTTCTGAACCCAAAATGAGGCAGCTTGAGATACCTAGGCGAAGTAATGGAGAGCTACAGGTCCACCTCCATTTACACCTCATGAAGGACGGTACGTACCTCTTCATCGGCCCACACCAGGACGGCTAAACCTTGGGCCAAACACACCAATCATCGACGTTGATTTTGCAAGCAGCTCCAACTCGAACTGTAATGCTCGCTACGACGGCGACATTTTGACAAGATCCGGAACCGACAACCTGAGAAGCCCTCCCGCCTTCGCGACAACACCCGCTCCGCTCGCTCAGGAAAAGCATCCAAACTATTCACAATGGCGAGCAAGCTCACTCCCCTCATCCGCTCCACCATCCGGCCGGTGTGCCGGGCTGCCCGCCCTCAGTCTCGCGCCGCCTTCTCTCTCACAGCAAGCCGACGAAGCGACACTCTCATGGTGGTAAGTAGGCCAATTGGCGCTGTCAACTGCGACCCTGGACCATAGATCATGGTAGATCTATCGGTGCGCAATTGCTAGCGATGAGAACCAGCTTGTCTGACCTATGGCCGTATGACAGCATCGAAACACCGAGGACAACAACCCCGACATCCCCTTCAAGTTCAACGAGAAGAACCAGACCGTCATTGCCGAGATCCTCAAGCGATACCCTCCCCAGTACAAGAAGGCTGCTGTCATGCCTTTGCTAGACCTCGGCCAGCGCCAGCACGGCTTCACCAGCATCAGCGTCATGAACGAGGTCGCCCGTCTTCTCGAGATGCCTCCTATGCGAGTGTACGAGGTTGCCTCTTTCTACACCATGTACAACAGAACTCCCGTGGGCAAATATTTTGTTCAAATCTGCACTACGGTATGTTGTTTTCCTGCATGAAGCACGCCTCTGTCGACTGCAATTGCTTCACGCTAGTCTGGCAATGACGATTAGACGTCATTGAAGATTACCGAATACTCTAAAAGCACAACTCACTAACAATCACACCACTAGACACCTTGCCAACTTGGAGGCTGTGGATCTGATGTTATCGTCAAGGCTATTAAGGAGGAGCTCGGAATTGAGCAGGGCCAGACCACTGCCGACGGTCTCTTCACCATTCTCGAGGTCGAGTGCCTCGGTGCCTGCGTCAACGCTCCCATGATTCAGATCAACGACGACTACTACGAGGATCTCACCCCCGCCTCCGTGAAGGACCTCCTCAAGTCCCTTCGGGCCCAGGCTACTGCTTCCGATCCCTCTACTGTCAACGTCCCCAAGCCCGGTCCTCTCAGCAGCCGAGACACATGTGAGAACAGTGCTGGTCAAACAAGCCTTAACGCGGAGCCCTGGGGAACCGAGACCACAAGGGCGGACCTGTAGAATTATAACATTATTATCTCTCTTTTTTAGTTGAATAGCAAGAAATGCAAAAAGTGTCCGGCGGGAGGAGGCTTCAACTGTACATAACATCATGTCAAATGCTTTCCCAGGTATTAGAATGCGTGGATTCTCGTCAATAGCAATATGATATGCTGTGTGGAGTATCGTATCTGCATAGGACTTTGTTTCTTCGTTCCATTCGTTCATTTGATACAATCGCCAAAAACATGTTACGCCAAAAAGGAACAGTACATCCATACCAACTACCTGCTCAGTCCCTCATCATTTTCACCTAGGAATCGCCCACACGCAAGATCCAACCGTCCCCAAGACGCTGATTGTCCTCGCCCAGACCTCCCCAGATCAAAATGCCACTCTCCTCAAGCTCACCCATTGGGGCGCTCGCAAGCCAGCCTCTCGCCACAGGCATCTCATCACTGTTATCATCGTCGTATGGCTCAAGATCAAGCTTTGTCCACTTTCCCTCACCTGTCTTACGGCCGACAGCTTGCCACATGGCAGCGGTAACGCTGGCGGCTGTCATGCCCAGAGGTGGAACTTGGAAGGCCCAGACATCGTTCAAGAACTTGCCTGCACCTTCGTGGCCTTCTGAGCTTGGGTCACGTTCACCCATGGTCAGGACAAGATACTCGTATCCAGCCCCTGAAGTGATTGCCTCCAAAGATGCGACACTTCGGGGTTCAGGCCAAATCTGAGCTGGTTCGGCGTGGATTTCAGTTGAGTCGGTATTTGGATCACTCTCGAGAATGGTTTGCCAGCCACCACGGGCGCGAACAGCAACTTCACCCTTGGTGCCTCTATCGTCAAAGGTCTCAACCTCGAGGTGGAGGAAGTCGAGTTGCCCTCCAAGCTCGCTTTGTCCATCAAAGCCCCCGAAGCGGAACAGGCGGGTTTTGCTCACACAGATAGCACTGCCGCCTCGAGCAGGGCCTGGAGCAGCTGGAAGCTCAGTCCAAGTACGGTCATGGACGTTGAAGGCCCAAATATCATTGGTGCGCTCGCCACTGGCGAGGCATCCAGCATGAATGAAGAAGGTACCGTAGCCATCCGACTCTTCATCCACAGCATCTTCAGCAACATTACCAACAACAGGAGCTTGAGGAATGCCCGTCTTAGAGGTGTCTCCGAGTGCCCACTGTCCCCAAGTCTCAGGTTCCTTGGGCCGCTTAGGAGCAAAGTCCCGGGGCCGGTCGATCGATGTGGCTATGTGATAGCTTCGCGGGGCGGGTTGGGGGACAATTGCACCACCTGGAACGACAGGGGCAGGGTCAAGGTATGTCCATGTGTTGGAGCGAGTGTCAAAGACCCAAACACGGCCACCTTCGTTCAGAGGCCGCATGTCGGGACCTCCGCGACCACCGAAGAGAAAGATACGGGATCCGATGACAGCAGTAGCATGGCCGACTCGTGACGCTGGGACATCGCCCAATTCCGGTTTTTCTGGACCAGCAGGCTGCTTACCTTTGGACTTGCTCTCAACCTCTTCATCTGAAGATTCGTCTTCTTCATCTTCATCTTCTTCGTCATCCTCCGCAAGAGAAACTTCGTCGAGCTTTTTCTCAATCTCTTCTTCGTCTGGCTTCTCGTCGGACTTGACTGGCTCCGGGGCCTTTGGCTGAACGGGTTACTGAACCTCAGGCTTCTTCGGCTGGGCATCTGGTTTGGCTGGGGATGCCTTGATCTTGAAGTAGTCGGCCCCAGCCGAGGACCAAGGCAAAGTTACGACATGCATATCATTATCGACGGGCTTTCGGGGCTCGATCTCTCCGCCAAAGAGGTAAGCGGTTCCGTGGACGATATTGAGAGAATGGGAAGAACGGGGAACTTCAGGGGCATCAATGCGCTCCCATGTTCCTTTCATAGAACTCTTCTTCTGGTAAGTTGCTGAGGGAGCGGATGGAACGGAAGGCATAGGCATAGAGGGCAGGTTTTGCTGGACATTGTGGAGGAGGTCGGTGGTACGACGCTTGAGTAGAGAGAAAGATTCCATGATGATGGATTTGGGCCTGAGGGCCGATAGTTGCGAGCAATATTGGTATTTAATTGAGGTTGTAGGTATATGTGCACATCGACTGAATGAATGGGATGATGTAGGAGGAGAAAATGAAACATGCAAGCCCAGTCAGCGGCGGGGGGAGCTTACAGTACGAAGTGAGATGATGCTGGCGATAATGACGGGGATGACGTAGGCGCGTTTACGCCCATTTACAAGGGTCTCTATGGATAATTGTAGATCTTTGGGATCATAATGAGGCACTTATTATCAGCGCCGAGTCTATTACAAGGTCGACTCTTTAATTCCTTCATGCCAATCCAAAAGCTGGGCTCTTTTTGTCGATGCATGTGATGCAGGCCATGCTTTGCATTGGATCCGACGGGCTGAGCTTGCAGCGGACAAGATGGACGTTGAAGGGACCTGCGGGGTACAGTAATAAGGGACCTAACGCGGCGGAAGCTGTAGAGCTTGGGTTCAGCCAAGACGTCGTGTAGAAACTGTTCTCGATGAATATCCTCTTCTCCCCTCTTAGACCACTCCCTTGTAGAGAATTGACAACCACCCGAGTCGGATGGGTCCTGTTACACAGAGGGAGGCATCAAAGCCTCGACTAACTACAGAGTACCAGAGAAAATACTACTTAGTGGCAGTGCAAGCTAACAAGCTGACATACCGCATTCAAGCGGAGCTTCAGCTTCAGCTCCAGAGGGCTCGATTCCTGTTGAATCTCGATTGTCCTAATCGTGAAAAGGGTAACTGAAGATCTCAGGGTGGATCAGAAATGAACAAGATCGGAATAAACAGCAGTCGAGAAACAAAGCATTGTTTTGCCTCGTTATTGATTCAACTTCTAATTAACGCCCAGCCCATTTCAAGAAGCAAGGATTATCAACCCCCCATGTCTCACTGGGGCCATTGGCTGCCCCAAAACGGGCAGATTACCTCTCAGACTCTGGGCGATGGGATGCAGGTGAAATGAGCAGCTGAAGCGGCAGATCGCCAGCGGTTCGCCAGTATCAGCAGACTGGACGCCTTCAGCTTTCATTTCTCGGCCCTCCAGGCTATACATACAGACAATTCCGACATGAAAAACGCTTGTTCATCTGTATAGTACCCGCAATCAGGCTCATAAGCCTCTCGTCTCATGCGCCGAGCCGCCAGTCTGCCTTCTGATACGCTAAAGCTCCGCACACATGGATGAGATATACCGCAAGATCGCCGAGTTCAATTCACGGCGAATCGTCCAAACGCACGACATCCTCTCATTCAAGTATAGTGAGCTTTGGAGCAGGAATGATACCGGCATTGTCGACTACCATGAAGGAGTTACTACAATACCTGATGTCGCCTCCTGGCTGGCCGTGGAGACGCGAACAGGAGCGACAGGACCAGAGTCACTAATTCTGCGCCTGATTTGGCCTAAGTTCATCCTCGACGATAACTGCGTTGAGCTTCCCGAAGATGCCAAGAATCAGATTCTAGACAAGTTTGGTCTTGAGCTTGCATATAATTACTTCTCGAGTTGTGTCGCGGGCGTCAATGCCTTTCCTGAGATTGTCAAGTCTGAAGCAAACCAGCAGGCCTACACTTTTTGCTATGCGCCTAAACTTGCGTCTATATGGTCACATACTCGCTTCAGGCCACCGTCTTTGCGACCAGGTGTCATATATGGCATGATTCTGGCTGGCGATAAAGAGCAGCATTATTTGAAGAAGCTTCTCAAGAGCAAAAGCAAATGGAGCCTTAGCACAGCAAGCCATGCCATGTTTCCTGCATTCCTCTTTGCTTTCATGTTCCATGGAGAGATTGAGGTAACGCAGAACAACATGAAGCCTGGTATTCAGCAGATAGAAGCGCGGACAGGGTACTCAGACTTCAAGACTGAACGGAAACATATCGCGGCTGGTGAGCTAGGCACACTCAGCGCACAGATGAGTGGATTCGCAGTCCGCCTGGCGAGTACAGAAAGGAAGGATAAGACGCTACAGAAGCTTCTCGAGTTTGTCCAGCAACGACTGAGCCTTGGCCAAAGCTCGAATCCCGAAGCAGATGAGCTGATGAAGAACCATGTCGGCGTTCTCCAGAAACGGTTGATGATGCAGGCCATGGACAGGGAGTATACCTTGAAGAGAGTGCAAATCCAAATTGATGTGGTATGTCAGCCCTAAAGAGATGCATCACAAGGATACTGACGTTTTGCCAGTTGAATAATCTCATATCAGAGAACTACAGCCTTTCCAACTATATCATCTCTATATCTACTCTTCGCGACGCTGCGTCCATGAAGACACTGGCGTTTGTGACAATGTTCTTTTTACCAGGCAGTTTCATTTCGGCTCTCTTCTCGACCGATCTCTTCGATTGGGACAGTGCGCAAGCTGATGGAGGAGATATCGGGGTCAAAACCACACCGCAGTTTCGATTATACTGGGCCGTCACCATACCACTTACCCTCATCACGTTTATACTATATTTTATGTGGGCTGAGTTCTCCAGCTTTGATCGGAGCCAAAGAAGAGAGCGTAGAAGATGGGGCTTTCCCAGAACTGAGAGTATGAAAGCTCAAGATGAAACCCGGTCACCGATGCAAGTATTGAAAGACCAACGCGAACGTGTTAGTGAGGCGTATGCGATGGCAAAGAGGAGACAGACGGTCTTTGGACAAGGTGATAAAGATGAATCTATAGGTGTAAGGAATGAATAGGCCAAGTACTGATTATTGAGATACCACTCGTTTCTACTGCGTTGGATTTTATGATAGCGACTTGGAATTACCTGGTTAATGATTTATATGCTAGGGAATATGACGGTGGAGGCGACGGTCTCAATCATAGCATTGTTGAAATAGCACAATCTGTATGAAAGGAACAGAGGAAATGCTATGTTGATCTCAAGTTCAAGATCTTTTTTGCCCCGCGGTCGAGACTCTGACCCATGTACCATTTTAACAATCAACAATGGAAATGGGCATCCAATACAATGGCATTCTCTTGTCCAGACCTTCCCTCTTCCATTTCTTCGGTCCCACACGACGGACGCAAATAACAGCTTAATTGGCCATTTTTATTGTGTCCAATCGTGTTGAAGTCGGGGTAGAACCTCTGACCACAAACATATCCGCCCGCATGGTCGAGGCCTGGGTCTCTAACAAACAGAGATACAGTAACTAGATGTATGGTACAGTACACGCGAGAGAACCAACATCTAGCCTGATCCCTTCCTCCCCTCATTCCCTTTCCTCTTCTTTTCTTTCTTTCTTTCTTTCTTTCTTTCTTCCTTACACTCATTTTCTTATTTCGGCTGTTTATGTTTATCTGCGCCCGTTATTTTGAGGCGCCGTGACGGTTTTACAAGCTTCATTGGAGGCTTGTGCTGTTACGATCGCCGATCTACGTCAGAATTGATTGGGAGTGACCAACTAGCCACATCAGCTCCAGCGCAAAAATCAAAACAAAGCAGCAAGATTCCCGAGGCCTTCGCAAGACGACAGGACGCGGTCCATCGCAACAATGGCCTCACGTTCAGCTTCAGGTACTGCTAACCCAGCACCGGGGACCGTCGTGCCTGCGCAGCTCGGGTTCCTCGCCATCTTCAACCCCACGCTTGGCAATACCGACGAAACCATCGAAGATCAGATCGTCTACTATGCCTCTGTTACAACACAAGCCGCGCATAATAAGCGCAGGCGCACTCGTGGCCATCCGACCCAGAATATCTCTCCAGAAGAGCGAAACGAGCGTTTGCGACAGATTGGCCTTGCCCAGGGCATGGCTAGCTTCAGCCGCGGTTTTGCGAGCGGTTCAACAGTAGACACTATCGACACGGAGAAGTCAAGAGTCATACTCCATGAGCTCGAACCTGGCTGGTGGATTCTAGCAGTAAGAATACCATGAACTTTGTTGTCTTCAACGCCATACTCACCAATGATACTAGAGCATCGACCTCACCAAACTACCTCTCCCTCCTCGGCTCACTACTAAGAAGAGCGAAGCCGCCGAAGAACGATATGAATACTCCAGTCGCGAGATGAAACCCGCGAGCCTGTTGTTGCGCGATCTACTACGAGCCCATAGCATCTTCCTCATGCATCATGACTCCTCGTTGAGCGCCCTCTTCGTGCGTAACAAGAGAACCAAGTTCATCACTATATTGAGTCGATACTGGGATCTCTACCTTTCGACCTGGAATGTCATGATGCATGGGAATCCAGCTCGTGACATTTTTGGGGGCATCCCCATTGCGGCCTCTGGTGAGCTAGGCGTAGGCGTCGGCGAGGAAGAACGCGGTAGCGGCGAGCGAGCTGTATTGGAAGGACTGGTCGGGAGAATAGAAGGGCTCGTCGACCTAGTTGTTTCCAAGTTCGGCGACTACAACCCCGAATCGCCTCCTCCAAATGACCCCTATGGCGACCCTGAGCAATGGCTAGGCACCGGAAGAGAACCTGGTCCCGATGACGGTGCCATCTTTTTGGGTACCGGCGCTCTGTCCAGAAAATCAGTGAGAGACGTTACTCACTGGATGGAGGATCTATACACTTGGGGCAACCACGCTTATGGTATCATAGAGAGCCCAACATCGGTTCGGCGCGCAAAAAGGCGACGGGCAGCGGATCGCCAGCAAGCGGCCCAAGATCAAACACGGGCACCAGCCAGTGAACCCACAAAGTTCTCGGCCGGGGAACAGGCTGGGGACAGTTCCGACAAAGACCAGCCCCAAATCCAAGTGACTGAAGATGGCAAACTGGAAAAGATGGTTAGCTATCTCAAGCTGGGTTATGGCACATACTGGTCTTTTCCTGGCGGCACTGGTAGTGGCGATTCTCCTACCAAACAGCCCGAGAGTCCGCAGCAGGATCCTGAACCTCCTCAAGACACAACCAAACTGGCACGGCCCAGCCTCGCGGAACGCACGCCTTCGTATGAAGCTGCTGGCCACTATTTGATTGGTTTAAAGGGGGAGATCAATGAAGATTATAGCGGGACAGAAAGCGGAGGTTCCGATGATGCTGGCGACGGGGCAAACAACTCTCGTACTGTCTTGCGAACTGTAAACATTGAGCTTGAGAGCGAGGCTCTGGATAGACCAGAGGCCATAACGGTGCGTGACTTTGAGCATCCGGCCAGTGCTCTCACGCAGTCGCAGGTGGTAGGGAATATGATACCTGGCTACGACTCCCACGATCTCAACAAGGCAAAGAAACTGCGCGTTGTTGTCTACGTTAACCGACCATTCATGTTCACCTTTCTGTTCAATCTACGAACCGACTCCCTTGCTATGGATTCACTCTATCGCTCCCTTCATCATCAACTCGCTCCTTTACGCAAACCTCTTCTCCTCTCAACAAGCTATCGTCCGGGGCGTCCTGGGACCGATGCAGGTTCTGGCAGTAACCACTCTGGAAACAATATATATGATCTCGTCTGGGATCCTGTCTCATTGACGGTTCATTCATCAATACCAAACATACCAGAAGTTTACGATGATACGGAACCGTGGTCCCGTCCTGATGCTCTCAACACTCACCTTCACCTGGTCAATCTCTACATTGGTACTAGGTCCCGTTCAACTGCTCTTGAGCGTACCCAAAAGTCCAGCCGTGGATGGTGGATCGTCTGGACACGTCTGCTCGACCGTCAAGAAGATGCTGCCACGGGGAATCTCTCTACAATTCACGAAGGCGGAGCTGGCCCAGATACAGACCAGGACACCTCTCAAGATGAAGGAGAGAGGAAATATTCTGGACCCGATCCCCGACATCCGGATGTTGCCAAGGAAATCTTCCTCATCCGCCGCGCAAGCGATCACGTCGGCTTCCGTACAGATTCCGCGGAGGGTGCAGGTAAGCTCGCTCAGGGCATCGGCGTCGATACACGCCGCTACGTGGAGGAGCTACTGAACCTCCTATGAAGGTTTCAGAATACACAGCATTCCACTAAATTCATGACTTACGACTTGGAGTTGCCATTGGAGGCGGTGCTCCATGTATCAAGCCGCCTTCTTGGATGAGCACGAGAACACGCAAATGATAAATGCAATACGGTAGACGTCCTGTATCCATACATCTATGCATGTTACGCATACGCAATACGCGCGGTTGGATCGGGAGTCTTGAGAGTCTGACAACGCCTATATTTGTACCCGTATCGATAGCTCGTATTCAAAAACGCCTCTGTACGGCGTAGAATCATTAACTAGTAGCCAACCGCGTCTATTTTGCCCTTCCTTTCTCCTTTTCAAGAGGGATCGGAATCCCTTCGTGCAACGCTGCCTGCTTTCCAGCCCTTGCTTATGTGAATCCTCACTGAGGCCGAGGGGTCATCAGTAAAGTCCTAGCTGAAGGGAGTGGCTTCGTTAAACTACTCCAGCTCCAAGACAGGGGACCCTCTCATTCACCCCTGGATACCAGCTGTTGCTGCTGTTTATTGACTAACCGTGCTATGACATCGACCACCGACAAGGAATTTGTTTTAGTGCAGCAGTTCGTCATTATGAACCCGAGCGATATTCATTACCAGAGTCAAGCTCCCCATTTCTGTTGGTTGATCGTTAAATGTCCAAGTTTCAGCTTAAACGAGAATTCATTAGAGTTGATCGCTAATCTCCTTGAGCCCCTGAAGGCTTGTGGGTCCTGCGCTAGACGAATAACAGGCCGCAAATCCAATCGCTTAGCTAATATAAGCAGATGTACTGGTTGGCTGTCACGTCACTGGGCCCCACAAGCCTTAGGGGGCTGAAGGAGATAGACCTTGTTAAAAACATGGGTTGGCATGGAGTAGCGACCAAAATACCAGGATCCTCAAATTAAAACCCGCTCACTTCATCTGGCCTAAGATGAGATTCAAAATAAACAATGCTAGGCGACATGTCACAACAATTGAGGGGAAATCACACAACGTAATGTAACCAAAAGTGCGGTCCCTGATGAGGGTGCTGTATTGTTTGTCTATCCGAACAGCGTATCCAAAGCTTATGTACATATAAGTCAACTGCTGTCAACCGGAGCTGATTCGCTCAAGAAACCAAAAACACCCCAATCCAGAATCTCCAGGTCTAGGTCCAAGTGGTACCCAAGTGCCTTTTTTATGTCTTACGCCCCAGCGCCTTCGGGGGTGAAGAGATTCCCGCTTCATGAAAAGTACAAGTCGTAAGAAAAGGGTATCCTTCGTATTGTTTTCATGATTCAAGAAAACGTGTTTGGCGTGGCGCTTAGTTGAACCACCACTCGACCTCGGTGCGGCCAGAGTCGAGGCTGCCCCAGATCTCCTCGTAGACCTTTCGGCTGACATCGATGTCGTTGACAGCGCAACCCATACACTTATCGGCGACGGTAGCTTGGCAGGTCTTGCCGTTGGCCTTGATGGTGATGGTCTTGCCGCACATGGGGTTGTTATTGGAGAGCTCGCCCATCAGGAGGTGGGAGAGAGCGACAATGTTGATAGAGTCATCCTTGCCAGTGTCGTCCTGACCGCAAGCACCTTGACCGATGTCGTAGTAGGTGAACTCACCGTGCTTGGTGTCAGAACCGCCAGAGGAGCTACCGCCAGAGGAAGGCTTGGCGGCCTTCTCCTGCTGAACGGGAGCGACCTCAGTCTCGGGCTCGGTCTCCTTCTTGGGGGCCTGAGTGGTGGGCTTAGGGGCAGGAGCCTCGGTGGTGGGCTCGACGGGAGCAACGTACTGAGAGGTAGGCTCAGCAGCAGCCTCGGCCTCAGTGGTGGGCTTAGGAGCAGGAGGAATGTAGACGCTGGTGACCAGAGTAGTGGTAGGGGCGGGAGCAGGTTTCTTCTCCTTCTTGGGGGCGGCCTGAGTTGTCTCGGGCTGAGGAGCAGTAGTAGGCTCGGCCTCAGGTCGGACCCAGACGGTGGTGGTAGCATCGACCATCTTGGTAACGTACTCGATCTCAGTCACCCATTCAACCTCGGTGACAACAGAGCGCTTCTCGTTCTGGTGGTGACGGCGGTGGTGGTTTCCGTGAGGGTTGGCATGGGGCTGGGCAACGGCCGCAGCGGCGAAGAAGACGGAAGCAAGAGTGAAAGACTTCATGTTGATATATGGATAGTTTGTTGTTGTTGTTTTCGAGTTCTGTTATTCAACCAAAGAGTGGATGTAGCTGTGATACGTCTGGTGTGTAGACGAAAGGGTATCTCAACGCGATGGATTGCTAGGCAAAGGAAGGATGGTTTAGATTCTGTTCCACAGGAATGAATCTATTCAAAAAAGAATTGAAGAAATGGACGTTGACCGTCGTGTGAGGGAGTGTGTGCGTGAGAGAGAGAGAGTCCTGCTCAGTGCTCAGGTGGGAATGAGTGGTGTTTGAACTCGAATAGATCGTAGGTGAAGAAACGAAACAAGGGGAGGAACCGACTCTTCCTTTTAATACTACGCCTCGCCGTAAAAGACGGCGCCGGCTCATTATGCTAGCTCTTAAAAGACTTGGCTTTACTCCGTAGACTAGTACCTTACTCCTAGCCAGGTACCGAGGACTGGAGGTGTGCCATCCATAACCAGCGCTGACGCAGTGTGTCCGCAAGCAACCCGGTGGAACTTGTGAGTCAAGGGTACCGCAACTGTAGGCAAAAGAACCGCAGGCGGCGGCGTACCGGATTCATCCCCGGTAGTGGGAGCTGAGAGGGAGTTCCGCTTTGGGGGGGCCTGGCCACGCGTGGTTTTTCCAAAGAAATCCACCCACAAGCATAGCCCACACACCCAATTCCAAGCCAGTCTTTCTCGTGCCTGGCCTTGTTGCGAGGTGGATGGTGGAGACGAAACGGGCCACAGCACGGACGTGGCAGGCTGCCATCTCTTTCGCTCCTCAGGAGGTTTTCACCGGGCCATTGGGATCTGCTGGAGCCAGCCATAAAACACTTCCCTGAACCATGCAAACGGTCTGCCCTAACAGCAACGTAAAAAAAAAGCCAGAGCGCTACACAGCCTGAGAAGGAGGCCTGCGGAGAGGACAAGGAGAAGCAAAATCAACCCTGTCACCCTTCAGGGGTGCCGTGGCACCATCAAGGGGCATTCATCGTGCTGTACGGATATTGTGCTGCAAAGTTGATCGCCAGCCTCCTCGTTCAGAACAGAACCTCAAAACCCGTCCTCAATCAGCTAGCTGCTTCATCTGAGAACGGCTTTGCGAGGAATAGCGACTCACGTATTGCGGGCCGCGTCATCTCAGTATAGCGAAGTTGGAGAGGTCTTGAACGGAATCATCAGAGTCATCGCCGAGCAACTTGATTTTTCAGATCCCGCACCACCTTCACAAAGAACGCACGCAGTCCAGTGGTCCGACTCAAGGCATGTTTTCTCACCCAGGATGTTGTGATTGGTCAATCTGCAAGGGGAGCCGCCCTGTCGTCAGCTTCCGAGTTAGATCTTGTCAAGGCTAAGAGGCAGCCAATGACAGTGTATATGTGCCTGACGATGGCGGGAGGTCTGCAGAGCGAGAAAACAAGCAACATTTGACACTGTTGGAGGACCAAAGTTGGTGGAGGGGAGACACAGTAAATCGATCTGAGTTGTCCTGTTCGCTGGCGCCCTGTGGCTGGCCCGAAACGCAGAGGCTTGAGAGGCTTGAAAGCACTCAACGAGTCAACGTGCATCCGAGAGGTGTGGAGGACGCCATACGCCAAGTTGAAACAAGACCCATTTCTTCCCAGGTTCAGGGCAACGTTAATCTGGGTGCCACCTCATCCACTCACCAACAACCCAACGGCTTGCCTTTGCTGACATAGCTTGCAGCAGTACGGAGTACTGTAGGAGCAGTTTAAAAGCCTAGAAGCGCAAGAAAGTACCAGAAAACCCGGTGGTGTGAGGGAAATAAAAAGTCTTCTTTGCCGCCTTCTCTTGCTGGGTCATTCGGCATAATGTTGGCGCCAATGCATGCGTGACGTCCTCACTTATTGAGTCGTGCTCCAAGTCATTATTCCCTTTGCTTGCTTCGTTGTCTGTGTGAACATATATGCGCTTTCACTGTGATGAAAATCTTACGGTGTGCTTGAAATTTCTTGAGAAAGATGCAGGCCACCATGACTTGGTTTTCTTTGCTAAGCACAGACTTCATTGGTCCAGCTTGTACGGATACAGTGTCTTTTATTGCAACAAAGACGATAAACAAGTCTCAGACACATGTCACTCGGAGGATAGTCAGTAACGCAGGTGTGGGTGCTCTGCATTTCGATTCTCTCTTCACGAGTTCCGCACCCTCGAATCGGTGGGAAAGCCAACAGTCTGAAGTCCCATATACCTCCATCATAACGACACATACTTGAGGCGGACTATCATTGAGTCGACTCAAGAACCCTTGGCGATGTTACATTGAAGTCCTGTTGGTCAGACTTATTATGCAGTCCTGTCAGCGTCACTGTGTTTCCTCATGAAAGGATCCAGTCGGGTCTCCGCGCCAGGACTCAACAATGCATAGACAGTTTTCAGGCGCATGCCAACAAAGATGCTGTGTAGACAAAGCGTTCCTTGACCTTTTTTATCATCTTGACAGTTGAGGTTGACTTTCTTTTTTGGTAGATTTGGTTTGGCCTGTGGTTGGGCGGCTGGTGAAAGAAAAAAGGAAAAGGCCCTGGCGCTGGAAAACGGGCCTATCCTCGTCGAATATTTCTTCGACCTTAAACGCTTTCTTAGCCATTTTGACAAAGGTCATGTCCGCGCGTCTCCTCTTCTTGAAACAAAAGTACACGACAGCTGCGGGGTTAAGCTCTAATAGAGCCTTAAGCGTAGATATCAGCAGAGGGAAAGCAGGTTCAAAATAGACACATTCGCCAGCCAATATCACGTCTGGCTTTTGCTCCAGCACGGCATCTGGCAAGTCTTCGCCCCTATATGAACAGACCAGTCAGCTTGGTGGCTCGCCCTCATCTGACCAGGGGATTGGCACGGCAGAAGAGGATGTTACATATGATAATAAATTCGAATTCACGTACCAGTTGAGCACCATCGCCTTGGCTTTGTCTTGTAGGTTGTTCAGCTCGATGTTGTGCTTCATCAGCTCATACATCTCCAGCTGGTCCGTCACTAACAGCTGATTCTGAAGCTGACATTCTAAGGCGACGGCAAGACCGATGAGACCGCCGCCAGCTCCAAGTTCCAGTCTATGACCAACGAGTCAGCAAGTCTACTCCGTCTTTGATTATACTCACACTGTCTATGCAGACCAAGATAAAGGACCCGGTCCAAGTCACATGCATGCGATAGCAGCGTCGAAGTTGAGGAAAGAGCGCGAAACTCACATCCGAGCGTCAGCAAGCCGGTCTTTGTGGTAACGCAACATATGCTTGCCGAGAAGCATTCCCGCGGGCCACGTTTGCCCACCACAACCAGATCGCACATCTTCGTGCACCTTGAGAGGACTGGAGAGAACGCCATCGAAATCGACAGTCGCAACACCACTGGCCTTGAAGGACGGCAATGGAGCAATGTCCTCGCTGATGGTGACCGCGTCCATCAGTGGGGACGACGGTGGACTGCTCATTGCGAAAGAGTTGTCGCTGCTCAAGCCTTCGATTTCAGTCCCTTGGCTTTTCCAGAGGGTCAGAAAAAAAATAGACTGCACGAAGTAGTCGGATCTATCACGACTAGTTGCCCTCAAGGGATAGTGTTGAAAGTCGAAGGGATGTCGATGCAGTGGAGCTTGAGACGCGCTGCCCTGCAGATAAAGCGAGGAAGATGGTTTTGTTCTATTCAAATGAAGCAAGAGGAATAACTTTCTATGACTTTGTTGTTCCGCCCCTTCAGGTACCTACCTAGGTAAGGTAGGCTACTCCCTCTTGCGCCTGCTAACCTAGAATAAGATAGCCTTCTATCGAGTAAGGTATCTGTGAAAAGCACAACTGCCCTGTGTGTCACCTGCAGACTTTTTTCCCTTCTAATCACAGGAACCTATGGCATCTCTTCCTAGGACTCGGCCGCTCCTCTTTTGCCTCTTCTACTTGGTGCCGATTAGACTGCTGCTTTTTCCATTTGCATACGTGTGCGATCCAGACTCAAATAGACCCTTTTATTTTTGTTGGCATCCTCCGCTTAAAGAGTCATCGAAACAGTTGAGCGATTGGCTCGTTAAAGGCTCTGCGGGACTGGCGATAGCGACTAAACTATCCCAAAACTCATACTCCGCTTGGATAAGGGCTCCTCCACAAATAAATTCGCCGAGTTGCCCTTCAACAAGAGAAATCGGGTGTAATCCACTGCTGCCTCACTCGAGTGAGTGTTGCTACTAAGAAAGCTGATAGACTCAAGGGTCGATTCATATTACAGTACACCAGGTTGACAACTCCCAGGGAATGGCCCAGATGATAATATCAATACTCAATGGCCCTGCTGAGTTTAATGATCGAGGGAGGCGTTATATGATATCATAGCCAATATATGCTCTTTCAACAACACCATTGCTAATTATTGACTCTCCCTCTTCAGCCTTCCTCCCCTAGCTTGATGGAGCCAGTATCCTGTCAACCTTCATGATTACCATGTCGAGTTTTTCATCATCATCATGCCGAGTGGCTACGATGTCTCACCAGTCTCTCTGGGCTACCAGGCCTTCCATAGGAATGTGACTACAGCTGTATCAATCAGCCTGCAGTACCGTTCCTTTGGTTATACCCGCCACACGGCAATGTCTCTCCATTTCACGGGAAGCTCTAGTTAAACTGAGACATCTTGCCTCCTCTTGAAATGGACGAATGGATTCAACACCGGTTCCCTTAATTGACTATCACCACCAATTTTCTCCCGTGGTCCAAAGAGGCTCAGTGGAGAAGCTATACAGGAATGAAGGGCTCAGTATTCCTCTAGCTCAAGTCTTCAGCTTGCCAGCCATCAATATGTCATTCACGATATGCCTTCGTACGGTCGTCTGTCTCCCGGCCTTCCTGTTTCTCACTTTTCTTTCCTTCATCCTTTCGGCTCTATTCAGCGAGCTCCTATTCACCTGAATGGCGTTTCATGTTATCCTATTCGAACTTCAACACTGAAAAGTGTATTGTCATGCCATGATGACTCCCTTCATACTCGCTGTTCTCCTTCTCGCCATCTCAGGACTCACAAGATCTCAGCCAACAATAAACTACCCGATAAACTCTCAGTTGCCACCAGTGGCCCGGGTAGATGAACCCTTCTCTTACGTCTTCTCTCGTTATACATTTCGATCAGACTCCAAAATATCATACTCACTCGGGGATGCGCCAAAATGGATTTCTATCGACAGCAAAGATCGCCATCTTTATGGCGTCCCGACCAACGACACTGTTCCGAGTGGCGATGTGGTAGGCCAGACAGTAGAGATCATTGCCAAGGATGATTCTGGCTCGACATTGCTAAGTTCGACTCTGGTTGTGTCCAGGAACAAAGGCCCCTCCCTCAAAACACCACTTCTGGAGCAGATTAAAGATTTTGGCGACTATTCGCCACCGTCATCACTAATTTCGTATCCTTCTACGGAGCTCAGATTTACTTTTGATGCCGACACATTTGAATACCAGCCCAATATGATCAACTATTATGCGACTTCCGGCGATGGCAGTCCCTTACCTGCTTGGATGAGGTTCGATGCTGGTTCATTGACATTTAGTGGCAAGACACCTCCTTTCGAGTCACTTATCCAGCCTCCTCAAACTTTTGACTTCCAGCTTGTCGCTTCGGACATTGTTGGCTTCTCTGCCGTGTCAGTTGCCTTCTCTGTCATCGTGGGTAGACACAAACTCAGTGTTGACAACCCCAGCATTACTCTGAACACTACTAGAGGGAAGAAGCTTGCATATAGCGGGCTAGCAGATGGCATCAAGGTTGACAACAAACCTGTGAAGATCGACGACATTGATATTTCAACAGACGGTATGCCAGACTGGCTGTCCCTAGACAAGAAAACATGGGATATCGAGGGAACACCAGGGAAAGGCGATCATTCAACCAACTTCACCATCACACTCCGCGACTCATACCAAGATACACTCAACATATACGCCACTGTCAATGTCTCTACTGCTCTATTTCGCTCAACTTTTGACGGTATCAAGGTCGAGGCTGGAAAAGATGTCGATCTTGATTTGCGGCCCTATTTCTGGGACCCTGATGACATTGACCTTAAGATTTCAACCAAACCGAAGAAGGATTGGCTAAAGCTTAATGACTTTAACATAACCGGGAAGATCCCAGTATCGGCTTCAGGAGATCTAAATATTTCTGTGACAGCTTCGTCAAAAACTTTAGACGACACAGAGACCGAGGTTCTAAATTTGAGCATCATACCATTCGAGTCCACATCCTCATCGACAACTCAGCCTCGCACTTCATCAACATCTACGGGCACGTCTACTTCTGTCGCACCCACCGAAACCTCTTCAGAGCCTGATGTACAGTTGTCTGATTCAGATGGGAGTCTGACAACCGGTACTCTCCTCCTCGCAATTCTGCTGCCTCTTTTGGTCGTCATATTTCTTTCTATGCTGCTTGTTTGTTGTCTCCTTCGCCGCCGCCGCAAACGACAAACATATCTCTCGTCCAAGTTCCGCCATAAGATCTCCGGACCTGTCCTCGAGAGCCTTCGCGTCAATGGGGGCTCGGCGGCAATGCGAGAGGCCGACAAGGTCGAGATCATAGCAGTTGCAGGCAAACAACAACGCCGCCCGATAAGGACTCCCCATTCTGAGATGGATTCGGAAACGCTAGTTATGGCATCTCCAACATTGGGGTTCATGGCGACACCTCTTGTTCCTCCGAGATTCGTCGCTGAGGATTCTAACACCACTGTATCTCGGTCCCTCGGTACATCCAACAGTGAGGACGAAAGAAGATCCTGGGTCACAGTTGGAACCGCAACTGCAGGGCGGCCAAGTCGTGACTCTCTTAGGAGCCAACGATCGAACTCAACATTATCACAGTCAACTAGTCAGCTGGTACCACCTCCGGTATTTTTATCAGATGCAAGGCGAAGGTCTTTCATGGGGGGCAACGATGCAGCCCACTCCTCGCTCAATGGTCTCCCAAGCATTCAATCTCAAAGAGCATTATTCCAGCAGGGCTCTGACTACTACACAAGTGGCAATGAAAGCTCATTGGCCTTCGCTTCCTCGCATCTTTCCAGTCCAAGGCTCTTGACCAGGGTTCCAACACGAGCGCCAGATACCGGGCTCGGTTCTCATCCCTCAGTCGGTGATGGTGAGGACCCTTCAATAGGGGCAACTCAGAGCCTGCCAACATTGAGACGACCGGAGCTAGTACGTCTGTCCACCCAGGAACTACTGGGAGAGGATGTTAGCCCTAGTAGCAGGCCATGGTATGATTTGGAGGCACCCAGAGGACTTTTCAGTGACCCTTCGTTTGGTTCCGGGGAGAACTGGCGTGTGTACGAATCCCAGCGCGATGGAACAGGCGCGTCATATCACCAGCTTGTGGACGAGTCGCCTTTCCATCCACTTCGACCAAGCACGGCGATGAGTTCGAGCCGTGATGGAGCACAGCCTGGAGAGCGGGCAAACTCGGATCTGATATCCCCAAGCCAATGGGGAGATACTCAGAACAGCATCAGGGGATCATTGGCGTCTTCACGGCAAGGTTTGGGGCATTCGATGAGCAAGTTGTCTCGCTTAAGTGTCGATCCGCTCAGTGTTCCTGGCAGCAGACACTCGAAGCCAGCAGGAAACTCATCGGTGAACTGGAGAAGAGAAGATTCGGGCAAGTCGGAAGGTGGCAGCTATGCCTTTCTCTGAGTATAAGGACAGTGAGTTGAAGTCCTGTATTGATGATGTATATGTTGGAGCATGAGATACCCTGGCGCTTTGTATTTGTTTTGGTACATTGCTACTTTCTTTCTTTTCTTTTCCTTTTTCCTCCCTTGGCGTGTTCCTTGGCAAAGGATAATTTAGATGTTGTTCTCTGTATAGATGGGTTCTCCGAAAATGTGTTTGGTCTAGATTAGTAGCAGAAGTCCTCAAACGACAGTCATAATCTCATTGGATAAATAACAAATTTTAAGTACCTTGAAATCTTGGCAAGTGACACACGAAATGACGCCAAGATGCTTTTGTACTATAAGGACAGATGGGCGAAAACAGTCTTCAATGGTCAACGTTTTAGGGTAAGCCAAACTATTTATTCTACAGGTTTTAAATAGGTGCAATTTTTAGGTATTGCGTACCATCAGAGTTGACGGCTTGATGTCCAGATCTGTCCCTCCTTAAAAGTTGAGAGCTACCTGGAGAATGTAACATAAACTCTTAACTAAAGATGGGCTCCCTGGTTGCCAGTTTATCTGAACCTCAAGCCTCGGGGATAGCATCATCCTCTAACAAAGAAGTGATCAGCCACAACCGCAGCCACAGCCCTACCTACTATCAATACCTCAAGCACGCACGGATGGGGATAAGAAACTGGGTTTTGTAATTTTTTGGAGCCGGACCGGACCGTCATCAAGGAAAGGGCACGCGACCTGATCTAAGGCTTATGTGTAGCATCCGATCAAATCAGGTTCTTGACAGGTCAGTCTCAACAGCCACTCAAAGCATGCAGAGTAGCACAGATGAATAACACACGCGGCTAGAAGTGGCGAGAACGAACATGGAAATTTTTCACGCGTGACAGTGAAAAAAAAAACGAGCGAACGAGAGGGGACTGTTTAGGCGCCAGCGGCTGACGGAACTCTTACACGGCACGACGTACTTATGCAAAGTCATTTCCCCTCAACTAATTTTCATGCAGTGGGTGGTTTTAAAAAGGCTCAACTTATTTTAGTATATCAATGGGGTGATGGTTTGTATGGATGCGTACATCATAGCCAGTGACGTGAGGTCATTGTATCACCTCGAGTTATTTCATACAAGCGTGGCTGTTAGTGGCGGTCCCATTCCTATGGGAACAGGGGTTAACCAGCAGAAGAGCAGCCCAGATTGATGATGTAGGAACAGGAACAGTTCAGTGTATTCGCCCCTGCCTTGGACTAGAATGGTGCTAAGACCAAAGTAGTTGAGCTCTTTCAGATGGGATGGAGGAGCGAGATATCACGGTTGAAGACACCTTGATTGGCACATGCTGGTTGATATCAAGCTGTACTGTACCTAAGATTATGCCTTGAGGAGCACAAGATTCAGCAATACATAAGGTATCCGTAGATGGATGCTGCACTTGACAGTCCTCCCGAGAAAATGCATAAAGCCATATTCATCCAACAGTTACCTGCGATACCCCCGCCTCATTTGATTTTCAAAGCCCGCGCCACCAGGGAAAGGTACCGACCGAGGGTGCTATTGTTAGGCAGCCGCTCACCTGGAGAGCTCCAAATTTGGTGATCACCACCACTGAAGCCTAGCGAGCGCAGAGCTAGCTACAGCACTAGCCCCCCCGCCATGGGTGCGATCCCCCCGCCCGACATCACCTAACCTCAACAATCCACACATCCAGATCCATCTCTCGCACGTCGAAATCTCCCTCTTCCGCATCAACAGAAAGCGTGAATCCACCTTTGACCACGCTCCCGGCGCCGGCATCGTAGTCTACCCCATTCATCATCTTTTTTTACCTTGTGCTTGTGCTATAGTTTCTTCTCCTCATACTACTCATACTCATACTCGTACCTCTTGTTCTTGACAAATAACTAAAATTCTCTTGTCGAGCGAGATCTTATCTCGTCATCCCCCCCCGCCCTCTTCAAAACGACCCTCTCCCCTCCCCGCCAACCCCTCGTCGGTCGATCTTCCTCATCTCTTCTCTCCTCTCTCTTCCGCTCGCCGTCCTGTCTCGTCCCAGCAACGCCTAGGCTTTCTTTCGATCGAACCGGCCATAACAATCTATAGCCATGGGTCAGACTCTATCGGAGCCCGTCGTCGAAAAGGTGCGTCTTGTGCCTTTGAATTTTATGTGCTCGTCTCGATCATCTGCGCGGCTCTGTTCGGTTTTTTTTTTGTTTTGCATTCGGCCATTGAGATTTAGCACTCGGACCTGGCGCGAGAGGGGCAATCTTGCTCAGTCATG
The DNA here is from genome assembly GCA_013363185.1 of Fusarium secorum. Taxonomy (NCBI): domain Eukaryota; kingdom Fungi; phylum Ascomycota; class Sordariomycetes; order Hypocreales; family Nectriaceae; genus Fusarium; species Fusarium secorum. The sequence continues at coordinate 188,326 of JABEEM010000569.1, forward strand.
AGCCCCTCACCCAGCGCTGGCGCTGGAGCCCACGCAATACGATTTTCACCGGCCGCGCCTATATCCTCAGCCTTGTCGGGAATATGCATCGACTACTGGAGGCTCTGGGCTTGTAATTTGGCTCTTGCGATTATCATTTTCCTCGCCCATGTTCACATACTGATATCCGCTTCCCCGATGTTTCCGCCGGCTGCTTTGTCGTCAGACCAAGTCCCGCTAACCCTTCTTTTCTATCCTGCAGACTTCGGAGAAGGGTGAGGATGAGCGCCTCATCTACGGTGTTTCGGCCATGCAAGGCTGGCGCATTAGTATGGAGGATGCTCACACCGCAGTACTCGACCTCGACTCAGCCAAGTCTCACTCCAGCAAGCTGTCCTTCTTCGGTGTTTTCGACGGACATGGTGGTGACAAGGTGGCACTATTTACCGGTCAAAACATTCACAACATTATCTTCAAGCAGGACACATTCAAGTCTGGTGACTATGCTCAGGGTCTGAAGGACGGTTTCCTCGCGACCGATCGCGCTATTCTCAACGGTATGCGCCAGCTTTTGTCTTTTCCGTTCTCCGCCATGCCCGATAATGGACAAATCCTCGCCTGGCCTCTAGAATAACAACTGCTAACGTGTCGTGTTTCGCCAACATCAGACCCCAAGTATGAAGAAGAAGTTTCCGGTTGCACAGCCTGTGTCAGCTTGATCGCTGGCAACAAGCTCTATGTTGTCAGTTCGCTCCTTGCCTTTGTTCCCTCGCTTTGGCTTTCCCCTTCATATCCCGTTGGAGGATGACATGCGACAAGAAGCTGACCCGTAAATTCAGGCCAACGCTGGTGATTCGAGAGGTGTTCTTGGTATCAAGGGTCGTGCCAAGCCTTTATCCCAGGACCACAAGCCCCAACTCGAGAGTCGGTCACATCACTCACGCAGCACGAGCGATAGTACTGACATCCACACTAGACGAAAAGAACCGAATCACAGCTGCGGGTGGCTTTGTCGACTTCGGCCGAGTGAACGGAAACCTCGCCCTCTCGCGTGCTATTGGTGATTTTGAATTCAAGAAGAGTGCTGAGTTGTCCCCCGAGAACCAAATTGTTACAGCCTACCCCGATGTTGAGCAACATGATCTTACAGACGAGGATGAATTCCTGGTCATTGCTTGTGATGGTAAGCTACGTCGGCTCGAGTGATGAGGGAATAACAGTACTCACTAGCATAGGTATCTGGGATTGCCAATCCTCTCAAGCCGTGGTTGAGTTCGTCCGACGAGGCATCGCTGCCAAGCAGGAGCTCGACAAGATTTGCGAGAACATGATGGACAACTGTCTTGCCTCCAACTCTGAGACCGGTGGCGTTGGCTGCGACAATATGACCATGGTCATCATCGGCTTCCTCAACGGAAAGACCAAGGAAGAGTGGTATGAGGAGATCGCCCGCCGGGTCGCCAACGGAGATGGCCCATGTGCTCCTCCCGAGTACGGTAAGGATGATACCCGCTCTGCGAATTAAGTTGGGCGTCTAGACACAGACTGACGTGAAATTGGTAGCCGAATTCCGAGGACCTGGAGTCCACCACAACTTTGAGGATAGCGACAGTGGCTATGAGATGGATCCTGAAAACAAGGGACGAAGCTTTGGAGTTGGTGGGTACCGAGGCCGGATCATTTTCCTCGGCGATGGCACTGAGGTTCTTACGGATTCAGATGATACAGAAATGTTTGACAACGCCGACGAAGACAAAGACCTCGCCAGTCAGGTCACTAAAAACCCGTCATCCGCCGAGAAGGACACCGCTCCTGTAACCGCCCCTGGCGCCGCCGCCGCCGATAACGCTTCCGCCGATACGAAACCCGCCGATGCAACCGTTACGAAGCCCACCAACAAGGACGCAGTGGAGGAGGTGAAGAAGGAGGCCAATACCCAGGACATCAAGCAGGAAGAATAGGTTGTGGTCTGAAATTACGGGGTAACGGGTTTGAATTCAACCTAGGTGTCGCTTCTCCCTTGCACCTCCGGTTATGTTTCTCGGATCCCAACTTTCTGGGAAGTTTAAAGGGCAAGTGGTAGATGGTGGTCACGAGAGGGGGTTGTGATATTCTCATGTCAAGTCTTGCATCTCAACTTGTCGGTGTATTGGTGTCAAACCTGGATCTGGATCGTGCGCTCTTCATCGACTTGCCGAGGCGCATCACGAGAAGAGCGAGACTCGGGAAGGATATCATGTTCTGGGCTGAGGCGGATACAAGGAAAGAAAGAAAGAAAGAAGAGCGAGAGAAACCTTCTTTTTTTTTTTTTTTTNNGCCATGAGATCATCCGTCTCATTCCAATCTTCCGTTGCGAATGCCAGTCTCTCCCCTCGCAATGCTGGGATGATATGCTCAAGTATGGTTGGATTGCTTTTAGAGGGGTTAAAAGGCAGTATAGCATATACAGGACACTAACTGACGGCCCAATGTTGCTTTTTGAACGGTAGGCTCGATTTATCCAGACGTGAGTTGGGAAACATCTATATCCATATTTCTCCAGGAGCTTTCGTTGTACTTCCAGACTTGGCATTTATGTAATGTAGGTGAACGTATGAACTGATCTCGAGGGCAAGACGGACGTAATTTAGTGTGAGAAGTCGAGATTCGGTGTTCTCATAACTTCGTTTTTATATATCGATGTTCTGGTTTCCGTCTCGCCCATCCTCTTATAGAATGTGCTTTTGCTAGTGTACATGGTATGTCCGTGATTTTCTATCATAATATGACCTTGAAAGTACAGGTAAAATGGGTAGGCATCCTAGAAGGAATTGTAATATACAGGGAGGAGTGATGCAAGGTGCTGAAGATATGATAGTGTTATATGGTGATTGTATGTGGCGCTTCTCACAGAAGTTCAGCAAGACTTAAATCTGGTCTCTTCTTCGAGCTTCTTCGATCTTCTTCTCAAGCTCCTTCAAAGCAGCATCAGGTGAAGGTGTTGAATCTGGTCTTTCAGGAGGACCATCTTGACCACCGTCAGGCGATTCTGGGTCCGTCTCGGGCCCTGCTGACAAAAGCTTTGGAGCATCATCATCAACATCATCATCAT